>PVIY010042991.1:0-20592 GCA_004026745.1 Myrmecophaga tridactyla | reverse complement strand
ACCCACCCTTCCATCCATCCATCCATCCATCCATCCATCCACCCACCCTTCTATCTATCCATTCATCCATCCACCCACCCATCCATCCACCTATCCTTCCTTCCAGCCATCTAGCCATTGATTTATCCATTTATTTACCCATTCTACAAATATTGATGCAGTACCTTTACAATGCCAGTGATGTCCAAAGTTCAAGGATGCTTCTTGGGGCATTAATTCTATTTGAGGGATAAATAATATGCAAGCAAACAGACAAGAATATAAAAAACTACTGTTATGCAGCAATAAATAACTGATGCACATTGTCCGTGTAGAGGACCACCTGCAGGGGCCTTAGGTGATATGAAGGAGAGCTCTGGGCTGCAAGGGCCTATCTGGCAAGAGTCCAGCAGAGTTCCTGTCCACCTTCTCCTGTAGCCTCCCCCAGGCCAGTGGCTGACATCACCTGCTGCTCAGGCCCAAACACCGGGTGTCCACCTCAGCTCTGGCTTTCCTCACATACCCCACACTGAGATCTTCAGTGCATCCTGGGACTGTCACGCCTTACTGTGCCCCGAGTGTCTCCATTTGCCTCCGTCTTCCCTCTGCAGCCTGGTCCTCATGTCCTCACGGCTCGCACCCACAGCTCAGAACATGTAGATCTCACTGACCCCTTGGTAACCTTCTCTTAGCCCCCATCACGCACCTGCCGTTTCCTGAGCACAGACTGCGAGCATGGGATTCTAACCCTCACCTGAGCTTAACTCACAGGGGCAGGGGCCCCTGTGTCTGGGTGCAGCTGGGCTTCCCGGTTCTAACCCTGGCTCGAATCCCAGCTCTGCCACGTGTGCTGTGCTCACCTGCAGAGTGGGGGAAACCACCTGCCCGGGGCTCTGCTGGGGGCTGATGAGTGCACACAAACAGTGCCTGCTACACGGACGTGGTATGGAAGCATCTGCTTAGAGGGTGTGGGGAGGTGAAGAGACAGGTCCAAGGACCTCAGCTCGCTCCACTCTAGTCCCTGGCCTGGCTCCTCTGTGCTTTTCCACCTGCCCACCTTCACAGGTGTGGAGAGGTGAACCACAGACACAAAGTGGGCATGAGAGCCGGCCTGCCTCTAACCATGGCTCTCCTGCGGCCAGCATCTCCTTTGCTTCTCCCACAGCCCCAGTACCCTCCTGCCCAGGGGCTCAGGTGACTCGTAATTTATTACATGAGCCACCTCCTCACTGTTCCTCCAGCCTGCTCATTCTAGACTTTACAACTGCGGTTGGCCTTGCCCAGAATATTCTCCCCTCACCTTTCCTCAGCCCTCAACGGCTCCACCCACATCTCCTATCTGAGGACCCGTGGAGCAAGAGGCCTGTGAGTCCAACCCTGCTTCTGTCCCTTCTCCAAACCTCCATGCACAGGCCCCACGGGCCAAGCACAGACTGCTTGTTCTGGAATATTCTCCGGGACCCTCTGCTTCCTTCCCTGCCTGTCTCACTTGCTTCTCTCTCATTAAACTTCCCAAAATGACCTCTCAAATAAATGCCTCATGCTTTGCTTCTGTGGGAACTTGGTCTGAGACAAACTTCTGTTATGCAGAGAGGAAAGCAAGGCCCAGAGAGGACCAGCAGGGGCTGAGGCCCCCCCTCCAGCTGGGACCACACCTCCAGCCCCAAGCCCAGCTCCTTCCAGGCACCCTCTGCGCCCCCACAAGAAGCACAATCATCCATGGCGCCCAGGAACCTGCAGCCCCCACCATTCCATCAGGATAGCTGGCAAATCGTATGTTTGGGGATTTGGTCAATTCGGTGACTAGAGCTGGCTTGTGGATGTCACAGCTGGATGCCAAAACTGTTCTTTAGAGGAAAATGAGGGATTTCTGAGAAAATTTTCTGAGAAGTGTGGTTACTCAAATTTTTTAATTAAAAAAAAAAAGAAAAAGACTCCCTGGAGTCTTGGAGTTTTGAGGCCTGACCAGCCCCCAGATTGTATGCCTCAGAGTTGGGAGGCCTGCGGCCCCCGTGCTCCAGCTCCCAGTTCCCAGGGGGAAGGCTTGGAGACAGAGGCCCACCTTGGGGCTCTCTTGGCTTCCTGCTGCTTTGGGCAACCTCGTGGGACTTGGAGTTGTGACAGGTCTCGGGGCAGGCGCTGCTGAGGAGGTGACCGAGGGCGTGACTGGGGGATCTCCAGACTCCTAGGTTTTGAAGGGATTTTTTGAAGGTCATCGGTAGCCTAGCACTGGGAAGATACAGAATGCTGAGTCGGTGTCTGGCAGCTCGCACTGGGCTCTAGCCAGACTCCAGGGAATACCATTAAAAAAAAAATACACAAAAAACCACTATGGAATTTTCGACTGATTGCTGAAAGGCTTTGTATTTTTTACTACAGCTTTATTGAGGTATAACTCATATACTATAAAATTCACCCTTTGAAAATGTACAATTTGGTGGTTTTTAGCGTATTTGCAGAGTTGTGCAACCCTCAGTATTACCAGTTCCTGAACATTTTCATCACCCCAGAGAGAAGCCCCATGTCCACTGGCAGTCGCTGCCCATTACCCCTTCCCCAGCTCCTAGCGACCACTAACCTACTTTCTGTCTATGAGTTAGCCTCTTCTGTTTCATACAATACTTGACTTATTTGCTTGCCTTATTTTGCTTTGCATAACATTTTCAAGGTTTATCCATGTTGCAACATGTACCAGTACTTTATTCCTTTATATGGCTGCATACTATTCCATTGCATGGAATACATTTTGTTTATCTATTCATGGACATTTGGGCTGTTCTCACTTTTTGGCTATTATGAGTAAGACTGCTATGAACACTCATGTACCAGTTTTTGTGCAGACACATGTTTCAGGAACTGTCAAACCATTTTTCAACAGTGGCTGCACCATTTCACATTCACACCAGCAGCCTAGGACGGCCTCGATTTCTCCAAGTCCTTCTCTTCCGTATCGTACAGCCATCCTAGTGGGTGTGAAGGGATGTTTCATTATGGTTTTGATTTGCGTTTCCATAGTGACTAATGATGATGTCTGTGCTTATTGGCCATGTGTGTATCTTTCTTGGATAAATGACTAATCAAATCCTTTGCCCATTTTTCACTTGGCTTATTTCTTTTCTTATTGTCAAATCCTTTATCAGATATATGATTTTCCAATACTTTCTCCCATTCCATAGGCTGTGTTTTCAATTTCTAGATAGTGTTCTTTGGAGAACAAAAGATTTTTATTTTGAGGAAGTCCAACTTACCTATTTTTTGCTTGGGTTGCCTAGCTGAGAAATGATGACCTAATTTGAGGTCATGAAGATTTAGTTCTATGCTTCCTTCTAAGAGATTTGAAGTCTCAGTCCTTATATTTAGGCCATTGATCCACTTTGAGTTAACCTTTGTATATGGTTTGAGGTAGAGATCTAACTTCATCCTTCTGCATGTGGATAACTAGTTTTACCAGCACAATTTGTTGAAAAGACGACTCTTTCCCCAGTGAATTGTCTTGACATCTTTGTCAAGAATCAGTTGACTATTGAAGTAAGGGCTTATTTCTAGTCTCTTAATTCTATTACACTGATGTACTTAGCCACATTATCTTGATAACTGCAGCTTTGTAGTAAGTTTTGAAATCAGGAATCGTGAGTTCTCCAACTCTGTTCTTTGTCAAAAGGCCCCTGGAATTTTCTAAGGAATTGCATTGAATCTGTAGCTCAAATTGCGCAGTGTTTCCATCTTAAGATTAAGTTTTCCGAACCATGAACATGGAATGCCTTTCCATTTATTTAGGTCTTCTTTAATTTTACCGATGATGTTTGGTTCTTTTTGGTGTACAGTTCTTGTGCTTCTTTTGTTAAATATATTCCTAAATTTATTATTTCTGATGCTGTGGTAAATGGAATTATTTTATTAATTTTCTTTTCGAATTGTTCAAGTGTTTAGAAATACAATCAGATTTTTTGCTGAACTTATTTATTAGTTCATAATAGTTTCTTGTGGTTCTAAGGAACTTTCTCTCCATTCTGGATCCCTTTTGTTTCTTTGTTGTTAATCACTCTGGCTAGAATAATGTCGAATAGAGGTGACGAAAACAGACATCTCTGTTTTGTTCCTGATCTTGGGGAGAAAACGTTCAGTATTTCATCATAAAGAATGGTGTAAACTGTGGGCTTTTCATAGGTGTCCTATATAGGAGTGTGGGAGTTACCACTTATTCCTAGTGTGTTAGGTGTTTTGAAAAAGAAAAGGTGTTGGATTTTGTCAATTGCTTTTTCTGCATCTATTGAGATGATCGTGTAATTTTGGTCCTTTGTTCTCTGTGTTTTGCATTGATTCTTTTTTTTTTTTGAGTTAAATCAACTTTGCATTCCTGGATAAATCCCACTTAATCATGGTGCATAATCTTTTTTATATGTTGCTGGATTTAGTTGGTGTGGTAATTAGGTTCAGGTGTCAACTTGGCCAGGTGATGATGCCCCGTCGTCCTGTTTCTGTGGACTTAAATCATCAGTATGTGAAACTCATCTATGGCGGATTATATTTGCAGTGGGCTGAGGTGAGTGCCTTCTACAATGAGTGAGGTTTAATTTAGTTATCTGGAAGCTTAAAAAAGAGAGATCAGAAGAGAGCTCAGCAGCTCAGCATACCTCATCTCAGCACTTGCAGCTCAGGCCAGACATTTGGAGATGCAGAAAGGAATCCCAGGGAAAGTTGTTGGAACCCAGAAGCCAGGAGAGAAGGCCAACAGACTTCACCCTGTGCCTTCCATGTAACAGAGAACCTCAGACGAAAGTTAGCTGCCTTTCCTCTGAAGAATTATAAATTTTTAACTAAATAAATAGCCTTATTAAAAGCCAATCCATCTCTGGTGTGTTGCATTCTGGCAGCTTTGGCAGGCTAAAACTGTTAGTATTTTTAGTATATATTGATAAAGGATATCGGTCTGTAATTTTATTTTTTGCATGGAATTTGCCTGGTTTTGCCAGCAAGGTCTCAAAGAATGAGTTGGGAAGAGTTCCTTCCTCTCCTATTTTTTGGAAGAGTATGTGAAGGATTGATGATAATTTTTCTTTAAATGTTTTTGTAGACTTTACACATGAAGCCATGGGGACCTGAATTTTTCACTGTGGAAAGTTTTGGATTACTACCTCAATCTCTGTACTGGTTCCTAAATCTATTCAGATTTTATATTTCACCTTGCATCGTTTTGGTGGTCTGTGTCTTTCCAGGAGTTTGTTCATTTTACACAGTTATTTAATTTGTTGGCATACAAGCTTTCACAGTATCCTCTTACAATCCATTTTACTTCTGTTAGGTTGGTAGTAAAGTCCAGCCTTTCATTTCTGATTTTGGTAATTTAATTCTTCTCTCTTTTATCTTGTTCAGTTTAGCTGAAGATTTGTCAGTTTATTGATCTTTATAGAGAAACAACTTTGGGTTTATTTTATTTTCTCTACTGTTCAATTTATTTTCTTTATTTCAGTTCTAACCTTTTGATTTCCTTCCTTCTGCTTGCTATGCACTTCTTTTTTTTAACCATCACAATACTTATTTATTTGTTAGAGAAGTTGCAGATTTACAGAAAAATCATGCATAAAATACAGACTTCCCATACACCACCCTATTACTAATACCTTGTACTTGTGTGGTACATTTGTTATAATTCATGACACCACACATTTCTATAACTGCACTATTAACCATAGTCCGTGTTTACAACAGGGTTCACTGTGTTGTATAGTTTTGTGGTTTCTTTCTTTATTTTTTGCATGGGCAGGTACCGGAAATCGAACCCCGGTCTCCAGCACAGTAGGGGAGAACTCTACCTGCTGAGCCACCGTGGCCCGCCCCTGCCCTATTTTTAACTACTCATTTAAGTTTCTTCAGTAGTGTTAGATCTATTCAATTTTCTACTCCCTCCCTTTTGTTAAATTATATTTTTTGAGGAAATTGCCCATTTTGTCTCTTAAGTTTTCATATTAATTAGTGTAAAGTTGTTCATAGTATTTTTATTTTTTTATTTTAATTAATTTAATGCTGACTTTCAGAACGGCAGAATTCCTACTCTGAGCCTGAGGTGACACACAGTACCCAAGGTTGCAGGGAAATGCCAGGTTATACATATATAGAACAGCCTCTCAAAATCTGGAAATAACAATTACAGCTCCAGACTAAATGCAACCACTGTAAGTGCTTACGATCTAGGCTCCAATTTTCTTTTAAATATTTTTAAATGAGACCACGCAAGATTTGTTCTACTGTTTCTGGTTTGTTTTGTATCACATGATGTCCCGTAGGTTCATTCACAGTGTTGCCTGCCTCACGTTGTTCCTTTCTGTAGCAGCACACTACTTGATCATAGATATCCCCCATCATTTGCCACCCTACTTCTCAGTCAGTGCATCCTTCAGGCACCTCCATCCATTGGGCATCATTTATAATGCCCAGAGTCAACAGGCCATCTCTCACATTACCCTCACTTAGTGGTATAGTCATCAACACTCTCAATTTTAGACAATTTTCATTGCTCCTAAGAGAAAGGTAACTGATACACATACCCTCACCAAATAGAAAATCCAAACCTTCCCTTAGCTCTTGTTCTCCCCTGTGCCCATTATTTAACCCTGGTATTCCTGTGGTATTGTTGATGTCTTCCTGTTAAACACAGCCTATAGCATGCTTTGTACTTATTTCACCCTTACTTTTCTAATGTATTCAAATGGAAGGTTAGCTTATCAATTTGAGATCTTTATTTTAATATAGACATTTATAGTTAGGAAATCTCTTCTAGGCATCACTTTATCTGTATCCCATAAGTTTTGATGTACGAAGCTTTTGTTCTCATTCAATTGTTATGCAATTTTCCTTGTTAGTTCTTCTTTGACCCATTGATTATTTAGGAGTGTATTGTTTTGTTTCCATGATTTGTGAAATGTCAAAATTTTTTTCTGATATTGACTTCTAATTTCAATCAATTGAGTTTGAAGAACAAATTTTGGATTATTTCAATCCTTTAAAATTTATTGTGGCTTATTTTATGGCTTTACATATGATCTAATCTAAAGGATTGTTGAGTGGAGTGTTCTATAGATGTCTGTAAGCCTAAGTGGCTTACAAAGCCATTCAGTTCTTATATCTTCTCATTTATCTTTTATCTAGTTGTTCTATCTATTATTTAAAGTGGAATAGTAAAGTCTTCCACTATTTTTTTTTTTTTGGTGCATGGTCTAGGAATCAAACCTAGGTCTTTTGCATCGAAGGTGAGCATTCTACCATGGAACCACCCATGCACCCTCCCACTACTATTTTTTAATTGTCTATTTTCTCTCTCAATTGTGTAAATTTTTGCCTCATTTATTGTGGACTCTGCTGTTAGGTACACATAAGATTTTAATATTTATGATCTTCTGATGGACGGAGACTTTTATCATTATTAAGATTTTAATATTTATGATCTTCTGATGGACGGAGACTTTTATCATTATAAACTGCTCTTCTCCTGGAAACAACTTTACTTCAAAGTTTATTTTGCATTGATATTGATATAGCTACTGTAGCTCTCTTTTATTTGCATAGTATATCTTCTTCAATACTTTTAACCCATTTGTATCTTTCAATCTAAAGTGCATCTATGTAGGGCGGGCCACTGTGGCTCAGCAGACAGAGTTCTCACCTGCCATGCCAGGGACATGGGTTTGATTCCCAGTGCCTGCCCACGTAAAAAAAAAATGAATAAAGTGCATCTATGTAAAAACGTATATTGGATCTTTTAAAAAAATCCATCTGTCATTCCCAGAAGTTTTATTGCAGTTTTTAATCTATTTACATTTAGTGCAATGTTTGTTATTTTGCTACTAGTTTTCTAAGTCATATCTTTTTGTTCCTCTATTCCTCCATTCCTGCCTTCTTCTGTAGCAAATAAGATGTTTTCTAGTATACCACTTTTTTGCCCTTGTTTCTTTTACTATGTTTTCTTGGTGAGTTACCAATTATTTTCTTACTAAGTCCCTGGGGATTACAATTCACATCTTAATTAAACAATATAGTTTGTATTAATAACAACTAATTTCATAATACACAAGAACTCTGCTTCAATATAACTGTGTTTCCTCCCTTATTTTGGGCTTCTACTGTTAGACAGATTACATCATTATACAGTATTAACCCATTGACACAGTTGTAGTTATTGCCTTTTGAAGTTGTCTTTTCAAGAGACAACAATAAGAGAAGAAAAGAATTACAATCAAAAACACATTTACACTATATATTTTACCTTTGAAGTTATCTTTACTGATGATCTTTACTTCTTCAAACAGATTAGTTACTATCTAATGTCCTTTTGTTCCATCCTGAAGGACTTTCTTTAGTATTTCCCAAATGCTAAAACTATAGGACTAGTTTTCTAGCAACAAATTCAACTTTTTTTTCTTGGACTGTCTAAATTTCTCCTTTGTGTTTGAAGTATAGTTTTGCTGGATATAGAATTCTTGGTTGACAGTTGTTTTTCCATCAGCACTTTGAATAGTCATCCTACTGCTTTTTGGCTTCCATGGTTTTTTGATGAGTAGTGAGCTATTAATCTTATTGAGAATCCCTTGTGTGTGATGAGTTGCTTTTGTCTTCTTGCTTTCAAGACTCTCTTTGTCTTTTGACATTTTGACTATGATGTGTCTAAGTGTGAATCTCTTCAAATTTATACTACTTGGAGTCCATTGAACTTCAGGGATGTGAGATTGTTTTTATTAAATTTGATAAGTTTTATTATTTCTTCAAATATTCTTTAAGATTCCCTCTCTTTCTATTCTCCTTCTGGACTCCTGTTATTTGCATGTTGGTACATTTGATGTTGTCCCACAGGTTTCTTAGGCTTTGTTAATTTTTCTTTGTTTCTTTCTATTCCTCAGGTTGATAATCTCAGTTCACATAACTTCAAGTTTTCTGGTTCTTTCTGCTGTTAGTTAAAATCTGCTTTTGAGCATCCTAGTGGACTTTAAATTTCAGTTATTGTACTTTTCAACTCCAGAGTATCCATTTGATATTGTGTGTTTATTGATATTCTTCTCTGCATTGGTGAAACATCATTGTCAGACATTCCTTTAATTCTCTAGGTGTTTGATCATATTTACGATGGCTGATTTGAAGTCTTTGTTTAGTAGGTCCAATCTCAAGCCTTCCTCAGGGACAATTTCTACTGACTGATTTTTCCTAGGTATGGACTATTTTTTTCCTGTGTCTTTTTATTTCTTGTTGAAATGTGAATATTTAAAGTAATGTTGCAACTCTGGAAGATTAGTTATTGCTGCTCCTGCAGCTGCCTTTTGTTTGCTGACTTTCCTGAATTACTTCCATGGAGTTTGTATTCTCTGTCAGATGCAGCTACTAAAGTCTACAAGGACTTATTAAATGTTTTGAACCGATAAGTCTCCCAGCCTTTTCCAAAGGGCTGAGTGTATGTGTGTGTGCATGTGTGCACACGTGTGTTGGGCACACCTTCAGTGCTCAGGCATGAAGTTTAAAAGTGTGCACCTGAACTTTTCATTTTCTGCTTGTGAAGGTAAGAGATGAGGGCCTTCTCAGTTCTTCCTTAGGTATGCACTGAAGCCTGCACATATATGTGACTCTCTCTATTTGCGTGAATAATTTAGTGCTTTAAAAAGCTCCATATGAATATCTCATTCCCCAGTATTTCCCTTAGGTTTTTTTTGGTCAGCCTCTTGTTATTCCTAAAATGTATTGCAACTTAGACTGTTGTAAGGCTTTGGTTAATTTCCAGGGTTATGAATAAGTTGATTTTTGATAATTTTTGTCATTGCTCTTATTGAGGAGTGGATTTTCAGAGGTCTTAACCTCACCTTTTGGAGCGTGCTCTCATGGCATTTTTATTTATTTATTGACATGGGCAGGCACCAGGAATTGAACCTGGGTCTCAGGCATCTCATGGCATTTTTAAAGAGAGTATAATTTAGGGGACAGAACTCCTCATATTCTGAGTTCAAAGAAGATCACAGATGCTTATTATGTCAGAGCCTTGGTGAAGCCCTTGCCCAGCCACCATTTTCAATGATGAAGCTCTTGTGGGTTCAGAGACGAATAGGGTCCTGCCTTAGGGCTAATGTCTAAATTGCATGGAGGTGGTCCATGTTTCCTTCGCCTAATAGCCTCCTTTTTCTCTCCTTCATAAGCCTCCTTTCTCTGATAGTATTGGTCTGCTTTACTGGAGAGCAGATCAGTAAATAAACGTTATCATATTCAAGACTATGGTTTGGCTTCATAGTAACTTCACATGAAGTTAGAAAGTAGAACTTAGAAGCGTCACTCTACTAACTTTATCTCTCCTTGTTCTCTTTTCTTCACGTGTTGCTTTGGGCATGGGTAGAAGTGGCAGGATTTTGGAGAAGAAACCTTGATAAGGTCTGAGCTTGGATCTGAGCTAATGCAATGGGCTTAAGCTGCTTTTCTTGACCAATGGTTTTAGACACTACAGATCAACTTTTTACTCTTGAGTTAAGACTTTTGCAAGCTTAGACCTATTCTTCTCACTCCTACTCAGCCAATGTTGATAATCATGGGTTTACCTAAAGCAATATTGAACATCCCTTTCAATGGTATTTTCCAAATGGTCAGACATGACAGAGAACTTCTCATTTTCTCCTTACAAAACCCTCCCCCAGATCTTCCTGCCCCCTCCCTTAGACTAATCTGGTCTGGATGCTCTCTATACCCACAATTCAGCTCTTGTCAAGTGAGGCTTCTCTACTGTCCTAAGGAGATTTCCTTTGTCACTCTGTTTTGTTTAATCTCTTCTCTTCTGTACTTTCATCTTCCCCCTTCTTGGTCTACCCTCTAATTTTGCTGATGCACTTCTTCCAGAAACCTCCTGAGAGAGAGCATATGAGGTATCTTTACTATACTCTACTCAGTTGATACCTTTGATGATATAGAATTTAGTCCAAAGCAATTTTACTCATAAATGTGAAAATATTCGTTACTAGCATTTAGCTACTTGAGTTGCTCTGAGGGATTCTAATTCAAAGCCCTTTTTGTGTGACTTGTGAAATCCCCCTCTATCTGAAAACCTTTTTAAGACATTCTCCCTAAACCTGGTATTCTGAAATTTCAAAATAATGTTCCATGGTGTGTGTCTTTTTACTGGTCATTCCATGGACTCTTAATGCAAAGATTCAATTTCCCTTAAAGTTCAGGAAATTATTTTCTATTTTAAAGTATAATTTCCTTTCTTCTGTTTTTTTTTTCCCGTAGCTTTCTAATTGGAAATCTGATATTCTGATTATTCAGATTCAGGATTATTAATTTTTTTCCTGGTGGAGTGACTCAACATTATCTTCTAACCTTTATATTGAAGTTTCTATTTGGTACATTATATTTGTTTTAAAATTTCTAACATCTTTTTTTTTTCAATTTCTGTTTGTTCTTTATTTATATCATCCCATTCTTGTGTCATAGATGCAATATATCCTTTAATCACTTTCATGGTACTTATTACAGACTTTTAGAGTTTTCTTTTGATCCATGAATTAACGGGTTCTGCTTGTCTGTCTGTCTTCCTGTTTTGATCACTGTCACTCATGTCTCTTATGATTGACTTTTAACAATTGGTTCATATATAAGAGTGAGACTCTAAAAAATGGAACCAAAACTTCAGTTTCAGTTCTGAAATGTATAGAGCTTGGCTGATGTCACTTGCAACCTTACAGGAAAAAGCTGGGCAAACCAAAAGTCAACCCACTTTGGACCCTTAAGAGAACTGAAATTGTGCCAAACCAAATCTTGAGGGTACAGGTGTGTCTGAGAGATACAGCTTCCCGGATAAGCATCCGTGGAGCAGAAGCAGCTGGAATTCATAACTATTAAGAACACTTAAATGGTTATTTAAGGTGGTCATCACAGCAACTCCACGAGATTCTCATGGTGAGGACTGAGAAATACCCGCTTGTGGCCCTGGCCTGAGGAAGGGGGCCTCTGGAAAGCCACCCAGGCTCTTTTTGCTAACAAAGGCCTCATATACAGGGTGAGGAATGTGGCAAAGGGGAATTCTGGAACCACTTCCAAGAAGGGGAAGGAAATTTTTCCCAGCTCTAGAATTCCTGTCTTATGTTCTCTTATGAAACAAAGTCCACAGGAGACAGAACTTCAAGAAAATAGATTGGGAACACTGCAGCCAGGAACGGGCAACTGGAGGGTAGACAGAAGCACTTGTGGAGGTCACACTCCGAGACACAGTCCTACCAAAATGCTGAGACTTAATCAGAAGATGATGCAATGCTCCCCCTTCCCACTGCCACTGCCACAAGCCTCCAGGGTAATAACGGCAACGACAGCCAAGGGAGCTACAAGGCACAAACTCCCTCTGAGGAGGAATATAAAAATAAGCCCCAAAGCTAAGAGGGGAGACAAAAATAAGGATACTAGAGGAATTTGGTACTGATAGCTTCCACAGGCAAACACAGTTATGCTCCTAGCCAGATTAACACAAATTCCCGTATGTCTTATGTATCTCAGAATCTATTGTTCCAGACTTCCAATGAAAACTTTCAAGGTATGCTAAAAGGCAAGAAAAAACACATTCTGCAGAGACAAAGCAATTGTCAGAACCAGACTCAGATATGACACGGATATTGGAATTATTATACTGGGACTTTAAAATGGCTCTGATTTATGTTAGAGGCTCTAACTGAAAAAGTAGACAACAGCAGAAACAGATTGGTATCAGCAGTGATATGGAAACTTTAAGAAAAAAATCAAAATAGAATGTTAGAAATAAAAAAACAATAGGAATAAATAGTGCCTTTGACAGGTTCATCGGCAGACTCAATACTGTCAGCGCGCTTGAAGATATGCAATAGAAAATTTCCAAATTGAAATGCAAAGAGAAAAATTAAAAGATGAAAAAACAAAACCCAGAACTTCCAAGAACTGTGGGACAAATTTCAAAAGCTACAACATGTACATAATTGGAACACAAAGAGAGAATAGAGCAAAAGCAAATATTTGAGGCAATAATGCCAAGAACTTTCCAAACTTAATTGCAGGCACCAAACCTCAGATCCAGGAAACACAGAGAAAGCCAAGCAGAATAAATAAGTAAAAAGATTACATCTAAGCATATCATATTAAAACCTAGAAAAACAAAAAAAGAGAAAATATTGAAAGGAACCAGAGGAGAACCACAAATTTTACCTATAGAGAAATAAGGATAAAATCACAGTGTACATATTATCAGAAACTAGGCAAACAAAAAGAGAACAGGGGAAAGTGTTTAAAGCATTGAAAGAAAAAATACCTACCAACCTAAAATTCTATGTACAGTGATGTTATTATTCAAAAGTGAAGAAAAAATACTTTCTCAAACAGAGAAAATCTATGAGGATTCCTCAATAGCAGACTTTCCCTACAAGAAATTTTGAAATATTTTCTTCAGGCAGAAGGAACATGAAATAGGCCACGAACTTGGATATACATAATGAAAGAGTGTCGGGAAAGGAATAAATAGAGATAAAATCTCTACTTTTCTTATTATTAATTAACCTAAAATATAATTACATGCTTAAAGTAATAATAGCACCAAAATATTAAATGATTATAGAATATGGATGAGTGAAATGATTAAAAGTAATGTTGCAAGGTACAGGACAGAGAAATTGGGAATATTCTGCCACAGGGCATCTGCACTACATGTGAGGAGGTGGAGTGTTATGTGAAGGTGAAATTACATTAGTTAAAAATGTATATTATTAACTCTGTGGCAACCACTTAGAAAAGTTTTAAGAGAAGTATAATTGATGCATTAAGAGAAAAAATGAAATGGAATAATATAAAAGTGTTCAACTGAAACCAGAGAAGGCAGAAAAAAGAACCTTCTGTCAATGAATAAGAAACAGTTACAAACATGGTAGATATTAATTTGTATGTATCAACAGTCACTTCAAATGTGAACGGTCTTAACTACACCAATTAAAAGACAGAAATTTTCAGAGTGGATAAAAATCAAGACCCTACTATAGAGCCCCACTTTAGATATAAAGATAGGCTATTTTTAGTATTAAGTTGCTAGAGATAGGTTAAAATCAAATGGATAGGGTGGGCCACAGTGGCTCAGCAGGCAGAGTTCTCGCCTGCCATGCCAGAGACCTGGGTTTGATTCCCAGTGCCTGCCCATGCAAGAAAAAAAATCAAATGGATAGATAAAAAAAGGTCATGCTAATAATCAAGAGAAAGCTGGTGTAGCTATAGTATTTACAGACAAAGCAGACTATAGATTAAGGAAAATTATCAGAGATACAGATGGCACTACATAAAGTATATATTTATGAAGATATAACAATCATAAATGTGCATGCACCTAACCAGAGAGCATAATAGTATGTGAGGCAAAACTGATAAAATGGAAAGGAGAAATAAGCAAATGCACTACTGTAGTTGTAGAGTTCAAAATAATCTTTCTGTCAGTAATTGACAGATCATGCAGGCATAAAATCAATAAAGATATAGGTGACCTAAATAGCATTATCAAAAACTTGATCTGATTTACAGTTACAGAATCATTCAGTGATAATACAATACAGATTCTTCTCAAGCTCGCAAGTAACATTCACCATATAATATGACCATATTCTGGGCTATAAAACAGATCTGAACTTGTTGGAAAGAACATGAATCACTCAAAGTCTGTTGCCATACTGGAGTGGAATTATACAGTAACAGGAAGGTAGCTGGAGAACCCCAAATATGTAGAAGGTAGTGCAATTCTAAATAATATAGATCAAAGAAGAAGTCTCAAGAGACATTTATATATATATATATATATATATATATATTTATTTATTTTTTTACATGGGCAGGCACCAGGAATCGAACCCAGGTACTCGAGCACAGCAGGCAAGCGTTCTTACCTGCTGAGCCACTGTGGCCCGCCCAATATATTTTTAACTAAATGAAAATAAAAATACAAATTATCAATATTTGTGGGGTGCTGCAAAAGCAGTGATTAGAGGGAAATTTGTAGAATTAAATGCATATATTAGAAAAGAAAAAATACGTAAAGTTAACCTAAGCTTCCAACTTAGAAAACTAGAGAAAGAAGAGCAAGTTAAGCCTAGATCAATCAGAAGAAAAAAATAAAATTTAGATCCCAAAATCAAAGAAAATGAAAAGGGGAAAAATAATAGAGGGGAAAAAAATGAATCCAAAGCTGATTCTTTGAGAAGATCTGTAAAATTGTTAACCCTCTAGCCACATTAACAACAAAAAAAGGAACTAGAATACATAAATTACTGATATCAGAACTGATTGAGGAGATATCGTCTCATGATTGTTAAAAGGATAATAAAGGAATACCATGAACATGTCCACAACTTTAATGAAATGGATCAATTCCTTGAAAGAAATAAACTAACAGAACTCATACAAGTAGAAACACAATAATGTAAATAAATGAGCCTCTATTACAGAAATTGAACTGATAATTAATAACCTCCCTTCTTTCTTTTGTGCCCCTGAAGAAAAGGACAGTCTAAACCCTGACGGTTTCACTTGTGAATTTTACCAAACAGTTAAGGAAGAGATGATACCAATTTCCTGCAATCTCTTTGAGATCATGCATAGCTTTTGGTAAAGGAAAGTGGAGGGTTGCTATTATAAGTACCTAAAAATGTGGAGGTGCCTTTGGAATTGGGTGCTGGTAGAAGAATTCTGAAGTTCTTGATATAAAAAGCCTTGATTGCTTTGAAGGAACTACTGTTAGACTCTTTTAGACTGTTGCTTTTTGTAAAAAAAAAAAAAAAAAAAAAAAAAGGAACGAAGATATGTCCATATGTTAATGTAAAATATGAGAGGGAAGAAAAAGAAATGTGGATATTAAAGGTACTTCTGCTGAAGTCTTAGTAGGAAATGATGGACATGTTATTGGAATTGGAAGAGAGGCAATCCTTGTTATAACGTGGCAGTGACCGTGGCAAGTGTGTTCTGATGCTGGATGGAAGGCACAACTTGTAAACAATGAACTTAGACATGTAGCTCAGGGGACTTCCAAGTTAAGTACAGAAGGTGCAGTCTGGTTTCTCCTTGCTGCTGATAGGAAAATGAGAGAAGAAAAGCATAAGCTGAGAACTGAGATGTTAAACACAAAGAAACCAGAAATTGATGATTTGGAAAATTCTCAATTTATCTAGATATTCTGGATTCTTGGCTTATCTTCTGATAATAGGGCCAAAAGTGACTCTACCAAGGCCGTCTCTGAGCTCCCAGGAGGTGAATTCACAGAGAACAGGTCTGTTTGTAAGGGTGTGACTGAGCATTCCTTTGCTAAAGAGCACGTGGCTGTGCGTGGACCCAGTCGGCCATCTCAGAGGAGGTCAAGATTGGAAAGGCATCTGTCTAGAAAGGGTCTGTGGAAAACCCTTCTATATGATAGTGTAGTCCCCCTTGAGTTTCATGGAAAATTGACAATGTTTTTTAGAATGTTGCATTCTGTATGAACAGAAGTACTGCCAGTCAGGACTGAAAGGGGCAGCGATGGAGTTAATTGAAGGAAGAAAGGTTTCAACGGCAGAACCATATAATTAAAGGTCTGGATCCAAGTGATCTCCTTGGACCAAGAAAGAGGGCCCACCCAACATGTGCAGAGAAAGCAGGCCAGGCCCTGGGGCTTGGGGGTGGGGCAGTCCTTCTGCCCAGATGCGTGGAAAGGGTAGATCTTCTGCCCAGGCATTTGGAGAAGGCAGAGCTTCTGATCCAGGGATAGTTCAGCTACCACCCCAATGCTCAGAGAAGAGGGGGTGTCTATGTGCAGATATTCTGAGCACAGTTTGGTTACCATACAGTGCTTGGAGAGAGAAGGATCTAGGCTCCAGCATCTGGGGAAAACATGGCCACTGCCCCCATGCTTGGAAAGGGAGGGGCTACTGCTCCAGCAGGTCCAGAGGGCAAAGCATCAATCCACAGATGACTCACAGACCTTGAAGTCTGATGGAGTTTGCCTTGCTGGGCTTCAGACTTGTTTGGGACTCTATTTTCCTTCCTTCTGGAAAGGGGATGTCTTTCCTATGCCTGTCCCACCATTGCATTTTGGAAGCAGATAACTTGTGTCCCAGATTTCACAGGTCCACAGACAGAGAAGAATTTTGCTACAGGATGGGTCATGCTTATAACTTATTCTGATGAGACTTTATATTTAAAGTTGTTACCTAAATGGCTGTGCTGTTTTGAAATATTATTTACCCTGTATCATGGTCAGGTTCATGTGCCAACTTGGCCAAGTTGTGGTACCTGTTTGTCTGGTTGGGCAAGTGCTGGCCTGTCTGTTGCAATGAGGAAATTTCATAGAATTAGATCATGAGCACGTCAGCTGCATCCACAGCTGATTCCATTTGTAATCAGCCAAAGGGGAGTGTCTTCTACAATGAGTGATGCTTAATCTAATCACGGGAAGACTTTTAAGGAGGGTTCAGAAGAGACAAGCTCTTCCTGTTTCGGCTGGCGAGCCTCTCCTGTGGAGTTCGTTCAGACCCTCCATCGGAATCGTGGGCTACATAGCCTGCCCTGTGGATTTTGGACTCTGCGTTCCTGTGGTCACGTGAGACACTTTTATAAATTTTATATTTGCGAGTGTTCCCTGTTGATTCTGTTTCTCTAGAGAACCCCTAACTAATATACCCTGAAAAGCCATGTTTTAATCATGATTCAATCTTGTGGAATGCAGCTGGCTTTTTTTCATCCTGATTCAATACTAAGTTTGAAAATTTGATTAGGTTATCTCCATGGAGATGTGGCATGCCCAATAGTGGGTGTGACCTTTTGATTAGATGATGTGACATCACCCATTTCAGGTGGGTCTTAATTTGTTTACTAGAGTCTTTAAAAGGGAAAGCATTTTGGAGAAACCTCAGAAATGACAGCCAAAAGAGAAGAGCTGACACAGATGCCGACACTTGGAGATCAGAGACACAGATTTCGGAGATGCTTGGAGCTCAGAAGACGTCACCATGAGATGTTAAGTAAGCCAGAACCTGGAGAGAGCCAAGGGAAGCCAAGAGATGAAATCCAGCTCAGAAGAAGCAAAGTGAGAACCCCCACAGGAACAGAGGCTGAAAGCAGCAGAGCCCAGGGACAAGGGACCAGCATGCCTTCCCAGTTGACAGAAATATCCCAGATGCATTGGCCCTTCTTGAATTAAGGTATTTTTTTCCTGGATGCCTTGGTTTGGACATTTTTATAGGCTTAGAACTGCAAAGTTATAACTTACTAAATTACCCTTTTTAAAAAGCCATTCCAGTTCTGGTATATCACATTCTGGTAGCTTGCAATCTAAAACAATGGCTTAAGACTCCTGGGATGTTGTAATGAAATGAGTGTATTCCACATGGGAGAAGAGTAGGTCTTTGGGGGTCCAGAGGGGAGTGTGTGGTAGTCGGAATTATGTGCCGCAGCAAACACATGTTCTTAATTTTACTCTGCTTTCCTGTGGGTGTGAACACATTGTCAATAGGACCCATTGAAGTATTACTTTTAGTAAGGTGTGACCCAACTGAATAAGGGTGGTTTGTAATTTGGATTGCTGGCCAGCACCAGGATGTTACTGACCATGGTGGGACACAAGTTTTCTAGCCTTAAAAACTGTGAGATTTTAAATTCCCATTGTTCAAGTCAACCCACTGTGTGGTATTGGTCAGAGCAGCTCTGGAAAACTAAGAAATAGAGGACTTGGACAGCACTATATTCCAATTAGACTAACAGACATCTATAGAATACTCTACCTAACAAAGCAGAATACACATTCTTCACAATTGTACCTGGACCATTCTCCAGATAGACCATATATGTAAGGCCATAAAACGAGTCTCAATAAATTTTAGAAGAATGAGGTCATACAAAGTCTCTTCTCTGATCACAATGCAGTGAAGCTGGAAAACAATACAGAAGGAAAATGAAAATTGACAGATATGTGGAAATTAAACAATACATTCTTAAAAAAAATGGATCAAAGAAAAATCAAAAGGAAAATTAGAAAATACTTTGAAATGCTTGAAACAAAATGCAACACATGAAAATTTATGGAATGCATTGAAGAAACTTTATGGTGGTAAATGCATTCATTAAAAAAGAAGAAAGATATTAAATCAATAACCTTTACACCTTAAGAAACAATAAAAAGAATAAATTAAGCCAAAGATAGCAGAAGGAAGGAAATAATAAAGATTAGAGCAGAGATAATGAAACGGAGATGAGGAAAACCAACAGAGAATCAACAAAACCAGAAGTTGATTCTTTGAAATGATCAACAAAATTGACAGACTTTAACTAGACTGACTAAGAACGAAAGAGAGAAGACACAAATAACTAATATCAGAAATGAAAGGGGGACATTACTACCATCCTTATAGAAATCAAACAGTTTATAAGAGAATACCATGAACAATTGTATACCAACAAATTAGATAACCTAGATAAACAAATTCCTAAAAATGCACAAATTACCTAAACTAACTCAAGAAGAAGTAGACTATCGGAATGGACCTACAACCTGTAAAGATATTGAATCAGTAATAAAAAACTTACCAGTGAAGGAAAGTCCAGGATCGATGGCTCCACTGTTGAATTCTACTGAAAACTTAAAGAAAAATTAACACCACTCCTTCTCAAACTCCTTAAAAAGTAGAATAAGAGAGAAGACTTAACTTATTTTTTTAGAGTCAGTGTTACTCTGATACCAAACCTAGAAAGACACCACAGAAAAGAAAACACTGAACAATTTTGTTTATAAGCATAGATGCAAAAATCCTCGACAATCTATTAGCCAGTTGAATCCAACAAAATATTAAAAGGGTTATGCGCAATGACCTGCTAGGATCAATCCCAGGAATACAAGAGTGGTTCAACGTAATTAAATGAATCATGGTAATACACCTCACTCATAGAATAAAGGAAAAACGATCATAAAAAAAAAGCATTTTCAAAATCCAACACTCTTTCATGATGAAAACTCAGAAAACTGGAATAGATGGGAACTTCCTCAACATGGCAAAGGACATTTATGAAAATCTTGGTGGTGAAAGACTGAAATATTTCCTCCTAAGAGCAAGAGTAAGATAAGGATGCCTAATTTCCCGACTGCTATTCAATGTTGTTCTGAGAATTATAGCCAAAGAAATTAGGCAAGAAAAAGAAATAAATGACATAAAAATTAGAAATGAAGAAATAAAGCTATTTCTATTTGCAGATAGCATAATGTTACAGATAGAAAATCCCAACGAACCACCCCCCCCCCAAAAATAAAGCCTACTAGAACTATTAAACTGATACAGCAAAGTTGCAGGATATGGGATTAACACTCAAAACTCAGTGTGTTTCTAAATACTAGTAATGAACAATATATAAAGGAAATTAAGGAAACAATTTCATTTACAATAACATCCAAAACATGCTGGGTACATAGGAATAAATGTAACCAAGTAGGCACAAGACTTGTTCACTGAGAACTACAAAACATTGCTGAAAGAAGTTAAAGAAGACCTAAATAAATGGATTGGAAGACTTCGTTTTGTTAAGATCGCAATATTTTGTAAAGAGAGCAATATTCCCCAAAATGGTTTTGGGGGACCAAATTTGATA
>PVIY010042990.1:0-20610 GCA_004026745.1 Myrmecophaga tridactyla | reverse complement strand
ATTTTTATGGCCTTAGATCTGTAAACTTGTAACTTAATAAACTCCCTTTATAACAGCCAAACCATTTCTGGTATATTGTATTGTGGCAGCATTAACAAACTAAAACAGCTATTGAATGAGAAGACTAGTTAGATGGATTATGGAACTCATCCAATGGACACTATGCAGCTAAAAACCAGCTCCAAGAAGTCATCCATATATAAGCAGGGAAAAACCCCTGAAATGTACTGTTAAGTGAAAAAATGCTAAAGGCAAAACAGTTGCAGTAAGCTATCATTGTAAAAAAAGGGGGGGATAAGAACACATACCTACATATTTGCTTGTGTATACATGAAGAAACTCTAGAAGGACACACAGGAAACTGATAACAATGATTCAATGATTACTGTGGAAGGGTGGGTTGTAGAGAGCTTGGCAGTTGGGAATACAGAAGGGAGTAGGACATACTTTTTTTTTTTTTTAAAGAAACCATATGTATGTGTTACCTATTCAAAATGTTAAATTAATAGAATTTTTAAAAATACTTCACATTAGCAATTAGGAAAATGCAAATCAAAACCACAATGAGATACTACCTCAGACTCACTGCAATAGCCATTATTTTTTAAATTGCAAAATAACAAGTGCCGGCAAGAATGCAGAGAAATAGGAAAGTGCATTGTTGGTAGGAATGTAAAATAGTGCAGCTGCTATGAAAGATGGTTTGACAGCTCTTCAGAAAGTTAAGCACAGAAGTACCATGTGACCCGGCAAACATACTTCCAGGTGTATACCCAAAAGAATTAAAGGCAGGGACTTGAACAGATATTTGTACATCAATGTTCAAAGCAAATTATTCACAATAGCCAAAAGATGGAAGCAACCCAAATGACCATTAGCAGATGAATGGATAAACAAAATGTGTCATATACATAAAATAATATATTATTCAGCCTTCAAAAGGAATGAAGAGGGGTACACGGGTAGTTCAGTGGTAGAATTCTCACCCACCATGCGGGAGACCCAGGTTCGATTCCCAATCCATGCACTTCCCCAAAAACAAACAAACAAAAATTCAACAAATCGTGCTGCAATAACGTATGCTCACATGGAAAAATAATGAAATGTGACCTCGCCATACAGCATACAAAAAAAAAAGAATGAAGAGCTACTACATAGTTGAATCTTGAAAACATCAAGTTCAATGAAATAAATCAGACACAAAGGAACAGATATTGTATGATTCCACTTAAATGAAATAACTAGAATATGCAAATTCATTGAGGCAGAAAGTAGAATACAGATGGGATGGAGGAGGGGAAATGGGCAGTTGATGCATAATTGGTGTAGGGTCTCTTTTTGGAGTGTTGGGAAGGTTCTGATAATGGATGGAGGTGAGTGTAGCACAATATCATGAATATGATTAATCCTATTGGTATACTGGGGAATGGTTGAGATGGGAAATTTCATGTTGTAAATGTTTCCACAGTTTTAAAAAATTTGAATTTAGTCAAGGGAAATGACTATATTGGGGAGAAATGACTCAGTTTCTTGTCAACAAAAAATGGCATGAGGGGAGAAAAGGAAAGAAGGAAACAGCTTTAAGTTAAAAGGGCCTTAAGACACATGTCAACTGCCATAATGTGTGGATCTTGTTTGGATCCTGATTCAAGCAAACAATTGTAAAAAATAACTTGAGATCACTTGGAAAAACAAACACAAATGATATTAGAATTTATTAAGAAATTATTGTTAGGGTTTGATAATGATTTTGTAGTATGTTAAAGGTAAGTCTTTATCTGTAAGAGATATATACGAAAGTATTTACAGTTGAAATTAAAAGAAAATACCCATGGGAAGAGTTAACCTTATGAATATGATTCATTCCAAAGGGTGAAGTCTAATATTCATTCATTCATTCAATCATTCAATAACCTACAGCAATAGAGAAACTTGTGTAGCAGTAATAGTTATCAAGCATGCCAGGCATCTGGCGATGTACATTAGTCCATTTTCTCCTCACCATCCCCCTGTATGATGCAGGTGTGTAATGATAAAGAAGAGGAAGCTGAGGATCAGAGAGGCTGTTCTTGCCTAAAGTCAGCTGTGAACATCCAGACTCCACCACCCTGGGCCAGTCCCAGTGCTTCTCTCTGAGAGAGAAGCTCAGAGCTGATGGTCTAGTGAGGGAGAGAGACACATAGGCAGGTTTTGAAGAGGGAAGGGAGTGCTAGAGCTTGTGTGCCTCAGGATCAGGAGACAAAGAGGACAGAGAGGCTGGGGACAACAAGAAACCTCTCCCACGACACCCTTTTGCCAGGGGCAGGTCCTGCAAGCAGCAGTGGAACTCGGTGGCGCTGAGTGGGAGACAACCCCTGCAGCCTCAGAGACAACAATGAACAAAGCCGCTGGGTGCTATCTGGGAACAGAGGCCTCTGACAACAGCCCAGCTCATTTGATCAGTGTAGACATCCCTTCTGGACTTTGAGGACTGAAGTGTTCTCCTTTCCCTGTCTAGGCAGATCAAATACACTGGATGTTTGCCATATCTCAACTCCACTTTGTGCTAATCCATAGTCACAGCCAATTCCACAGCAATCTGACCAAATCATTTGAGCAGCAGCAAAAATAAGCCCAATGAGCAGAGACAGTTCCAAAGATCTGGACATTAACTCCTTGCTGCCATTTCAGGAGGTAATAGATTTTGAAGTTAGCTTTAGGACGCTTCAGAGAAGAGAGATTCTGCCCTTCTCTGAAGTGAAGTGGCGAAGCTGTTTTCTTTCTTTACAGTTGAAAGCTCTTTTAATTCCAGGGCCCTGAAATGAATACCCGTAAGAGTTGACAAGAAATAGCTGGTCTGGCTTTCAGTAAGGCAGCCCCACCCTAAAGAACAGGGATCATCCCGTCTCACAAGACCTTTTTATTCACAGGATGATTCTAGGGGAGACCTTGCCTCAGCCCCCTCAATCCTTAAGTAGCAACAAGGGTCTCAGGAAATGCTGGTTACAGAAGCTGGCAGAACCAGGGATCTAACGACAAACCCAGAAGCCAAGTGGCATCATTAAAAAAGATTTAAAAATCTACATGAGTTCTAACATCTATGTTCCTCGCTATGGTTTCCATGGAAATAGACATCCGCTCTAGGGGGAAAGAAAAGGTGGGGAATAGGGTGTAAGTGCTTTAAAATAATCAGTGTTTTGAAAGATTTATTTTTTCCCTTGTCACAACATTAATAGTCAGAAATGTGAGATTTTTGTGTGACAATTTTTTGCATTAAGAAAAAAAAAGGCATCAAATGGGTGGGATCTTCCTCTGCAAAGCTCCAGATAAGTACAAAGACCAAAATAAAAGGCTGGTTCCGGGAATAACAGACCTCTTGGCCTTGGGCTTCTTGCTCATTTGTGTTGCCTGCCAATCTGTCACTTTTCAGCAAGGTCTTATCCCCACCCCTGTCCAGTTTTTCTAATGATTTCTGAGATTTCACGCAGAAAACTGACATATAGAAATACCTGATCATTTTGTGGCTGAGTTTGGTCTGAGAAAGAGAAGCCTTTCAGGGCTGAGAATCTGAATTATTCCTAGTCCTGCTCACATGCCTATGGGAAAACCACTTACACCAGCTGGGGGAAGCCGACCCCACACAAGAGCAGATTGTTCAAGAAAATGCAGCAACAAGCATATTTCAAGCAACAGTGCGTTGCTAATTGTTTGCTTTGTACGTTGTGTCTGCTGTCTGTATGATCCAGTTTTAATTGTCCCAGGCTCCTTTAATTGTATTTTACCTCTGGTGCATTCCTAGTAACAAGCTGGACGTGGGAAGTCTTTTAATTGGGACTGTTGTTTTGGGAGGTTGGTCATATTTGTTTCTTGGTTTGGGTAGATGGAGATCATCTCATTAATAAAATGAAAATGTCCTTCTGCCTAGTCAGGACCTCTAAGCAGGTGCCTGGGTGTAATGATCACCTGAGGACACAGACTTGGTCAGAAGAGTGGGAGAAGGGATCTGTGAGCTATGGTCATTTAATTTATTTCCCCGCTGATCTTTTTGTGAGAAAAGGAAGGCCAGTCATTTTAAGCCAGGTTCAGACCAATTTCCTTTGTGCTTCTGCTGTGATTCTGATCTATCCAGGCCAGGGGAAACCATGACCTTGTGGCTCCTTTTGTTTTGATTATTAAAAAGAGCCCAGTACAGCTCAGGGGAGCACGTGCTTCAAGAACAAAAGCAACACTTCACTGCAGTCTGTGTAGGCTAGAACTGCTACTGCTCTTCCTTCCCTATCAGGCAAAAGGCTTGGCAGAACAGATGGAGTCTGCATTTAAGCCGTGGGGCTTTGTTAGACCAAAGAAGATCAAATTCCAGGGCCTCGTGCTTCTTTCCCACAGGTCGCTGGCCACCAGGTCGGGAACCCTAGGGCGGTACTGAGAACCACACAGAAAGGTCCACGCCCGCGATTTGTTGGGGCTGAGTGGGTCAGGGATTATGAATGATGTCACAATACAGCTGACACGCGGGTGTCCAGGGAAGGGAGCCGGGGGGCATGCAACGGCGTGGAGTAGCATTGTCTTGTCACAGGGCTCGGGCATCTTAGGCGGTGGCGCTGAGTGGGAGACCAGAGGAGAGATTGCACTGTCCGAGTGCTGCCCTAGGGGCATTGCGGAGCACGTGGCTCCACAGAGGCGGAGTCCAGGCGGCCACCTTCTGAGAGGTAGGGAAGGACCCCTCCGCCCACCCCACCCCCTTCTCCTAGGGATGGGAGAGCAGGTTCTGATCTACTTGGGGACCCACGGCAACGCCCTCTTCCACGACGAAACCAACTGTCATTGCCCCTGGTTCACACCCGGGGTGACCCCCAAGCACGCCCCACCCCTCGCATTGTCCTCCTGCCCCGCCAGCCTGGACTACACTTCCCGAGGTGCTCCGGGGTCCCGACGGGCGGGGCCCACTTAGGCTGCGGCGGGGAGGGGTCGGTGGCACGTGCCGCCCCTCTCAGCCAATGCAGAGCCATGCGGAGAGGTCACGTGTCGCTGTTTGGCGCTTTTGTGCGCGCCCGGGTCTGTTGGTGCTGAGTGTGGCCAGGCGTCTCGGATCGAGCAGGTGGGTGAGGGGTTTTCCGGAGGAGGAGGAGGAAGAGGCAAACTGGGGAAGAGGGATGGACGGGCCGACGAGAAGGGTCGGGCCGTGGCAGCAGCCCCCTGCTGGAGGACGGCAGGAGCGGCCGCGGGGCCAAGAGGGGTTGATGGGCGGGGGTCGCTCCGCCTGTGTGTGCTCGGGCGGGGCCTCGGCTTTGTCCTCGCTCCCTGGGGGCGCGGCTCTCGTGGGGGAGAGGGCGCGGCCAGCCGGGGAGCTCGGGGCGTCGGCCCCGGGGTGCAGTCGAGAAGACAATAGGGGGCGTGGAACCTCGTGGCCTCCTTCGGTGTCCCTGTAGGCGCGGCCCCGCCGGGGTTCCCATTGTCTGAAGACGTGGGGCGGAGCCCCCTGGGAGCAGCGGCTTTGGGGTCGGATTGCAGGAGGCCGGGGCTGGCTCCTTTCCCCGTGGTCGTCCTCACCCTGCGACAGAGGAGCCGTCCCCGGGGCGCCGACGCCCCACGAGGTCTCTCGTGTCTCGCGGCGGGGAGTGCGGACAGTTTCGGCGGTGGCAGGGGCAGTTTGGTAGAGGATTGGAGGTAGCGAGCCTGGACATCGGGGTCACTCGCGGCATTTTCCCGCTGAGCCGCAGCGGGGGCGGTGGCACCCTCTAGGTGTTTTTGGCGGGAGTCGGGGGGGGGGCGTCCGCGCGGGGGCTAACCCGAGAAGGGCGGAGTTACCCGGATAGGACCGTTGGCCCCGCCCATCCCTCCCCTTCCCACGCGCGCGCGCTTAGGCGTGTTGAGAGTTCGGGGAGATTCGAAAAGGCGCGGGGAGGAAAGGGGCGGGGCCAGGGGCCTGAGCGCAGGGCGTGCTCTGATTGGCCGGAGGTGGCCTGCCCGCTTTTCCTCGCCTGGACCAGAGCCACTCCCATCCTGGGGCAGGTGCTGGGTTTAATGCTCTGCCCAGGCTAGACGATTTCTCTGCCTCTGAAGCCCTACGTTTTGGTGCTAGTCTGGGATCTACAAGGATCATGACCTTAAAAAAATTAATAAAGGATGTAGGCTTTTTCATCACATAAAGGAGAAAATGTATACTAACCTGAAACCTAGAGGTTCTTAAAACTACTGCCTGCTGTTGGACAAGGAGCTTAAGCTTCAAACAATGGAAGTTCAATATTATTGGCTCATATTGGCTTGGGCGTTTTGTTTTCACCATTACAGATAGAGACAAAGCACGGGTGGGTATTTCATTTGCACAATGAGTTGTAGACAGTATTAAGATGGCTTCTATCTCACAGTTGTGAGTTAAGTATGGAATATCTTACCACTATTTGGGAAGAATAACAGAGCTTCTGGGGAAAAATATATTTCAACCTTGTAACTGAATCTCGACTTATTTTGAAAATCCAAGAGTTTTTTTTTAATGGGCAGATTCAGTTAACTTGATTTTCTGCCAATGATGTTATTTTCAACTCAAATTTCTGAGTATGTTTCTGTATTTCATACATACTGATGATTTTCTTTCCTGGTTAATGCTTTCTTATTTAATTCCTCGGTAGTGATTTTTCTGACATTGATTTATGTGGATGTGATTTGAGGTCTCTTTGTAATGATGCCATATAGAAATGCAAAGAAATTGATTGCATGCTTCTGGAAATCGTTTTCAGGGCATTCCTTACCAGTGGATTGTGTAAAATACACTGCCAGTCTCTTGTCTTCTATTCACCATGGCTTCTTCTGGTAGGTATTCTCTTTGGAAAAGCTAAAATCATGGTGGGTTTGTGATTTTAGAATAGGACATAGTACCAGGTCTTAAGCCTTTAGTTTGGCCGTTGTGTTTTTAGTCTTTCTAAAAGACTTATTTTATGAATAGGAGAATAATCAAAGAAAGAAAAGAACAAAACGTTTATTACGAATGTACTGAGCACGTGCTTGATTGTTTCATTGTTAGACCATTTGGCTTGTTTATTTTTTTAATTAATTTATTTTTTTGCATGGGCAGGCACCGGGAATCGAACCCGGGTTTCTGGCATAGCAGGCGAGAACTCTGCCTTCTGAGCCAGTGTGGCCCACCCACCCAAAGTGTGGAGTTTAGCATGTCTTCCTTTTGTTTGCCAAAGTCATTGTCAAATCCTGATGTCTCAGGATGATATCTGTTAATCCAGAGATGCTGAGCTTTGTTTTTCTGGCAAGTGCTCTTTAGATAATTTCTTGCCTCCAAACACTGCTTCTTTATCAGCTCTAATTCTATTCATTAAATTTATTTGGATTTTAGAAAATAATAGATCCATTTATTAGAATAGGAAAGCTCCACGTTTTTCTGAATACATTATAAATATGATCAACTCCAGATATCCAGGTGAAAGAACTGGAGAAGCGTGCCTCAGGCCAGGCCTTTGAGCTGATACTCAGCCCTCGGTCAAAGGAATCCGTCCCAGAATTCCCCCTTTCCCCCCCAAAGAAGAAGGATCTTTCCCTGGAGGAAATTCAGAAGAAGTTAGAAGCTGCAGAAGAAAGACGCAAGGTAAAAATCACAATTTAGAGAAAATAGGAAATGTATTAATGTAGTGTAGCAAATGCAGTTTTATTTCCATGATAGGGAAAACAGAATGCAGCTACACCATGGTTATAACTGTGTGAAAATTACATATTCTAGTGAGTAGAAGAAAATACCATACATCATTTATTGAGCGCCTATTATGTGCCAGCTCTTTTACTGTATTTTTCTCCTTTAATACAGTGACCCTCCAGGGTAGGTATTGCCTGAGATATAGAGATTAAAAAATGGTTTTAATAATGTTAAGTCATTCTCCTGAAGTCATAGAACGACTAAGTATTGGACCCAGAATTCAAGCCAAAGTCTTTTGTAAACCAAAGCTCATACTTCCTTGTGAAAAAATAGATGTGTTGAGAGAATCTTTCCTTCTTCCTTTTTTTTTTTTTTTGTCTCCTTTTATAATTTTTTTTCAGCCCTGTATAATTAAAACAAATGGACCATTTTGCCAGGAAAATGGGCAGTGTTTGTACTGGCCCCTACTGCCTGCACTCTTGTGGGTTTTTTTTTTACTTCTATGGTTTTTGAGCTTAAAGAGTAGGAGGAAAAGATGCAGCCAAAGGCTGAAGAGAGGGAAGTTTCTTAGGAATCAGCCTTGGCCCTGTTGTCATTAGCCTGTGCTTTACATAGTATGGCTAAATATACTGAAACACTTATCATGATGGGGATTTTGCAGAAGAGAGTTAACAAAATCAGTAGCAATTGTAGCAGATGCGCCATAGTTCTCCTGCAAGTCAGTGCTTCCACACATATTTGAATGTTTGGTAACAAGCTCTTCTGAGTCTGTAGAAAGAGGCATACCATGAACAGAACTCCAGTAGTTTGGAAGTTAATGGAGCTTCCACAGAGAAAAGCTAATAGGCCTTTCCTTTAGAGAGAAATCCCTCTGGTTTAAGAAGTAATCTGGAGATTTAGCTTTAAATTTTCCATCACCATCGTCCAGTTTTGCTTTGTTTTTAGCAGTTACAGTTCATTTTTTAAATAATAAACTCATTTTCTTTGGGTATCCTTTGAAGTTAACCAGAATTCTTTATAATAAAGCTCTGTTCCTAAGTGTATATTCCTAAGTTGTGTGGATACTATTTAGCAGTAAATCTTACAAGGATTTCCTTAAGGAATAATTGGGCAAGAGATCTCTGAATATATACAGGTAATTTTCCAAAATAAATGCAAACACTAGAAAAAGAATATGATTTTCACAGTATTTTATGATAGGGCTAATTCAATTCCTGATTTAAGAACTATTTAAAGAAACCTTATATTCTGCCTCTTTCAGTCCCCTAATGAGTAATTTCCATTGTATTTCTGGCTAATGCTAAATACATTTCAAAGAGCTTAGCCTGTTAAAACTTTTTTCCAGTCCCATGAAGCTGAGGTCTTGAAGCAACTTGCTGAGAAACGAGAGCATGAGAAAGAAGTGCTTCAGAAAGCAATAGAAGAGAACAACAACTTCAGTAAAATGGCAGAAGAGAAGTTGACCCACAAAATGGAAGCCAACAAAGAGAACCGAGAGGCGCAAATGGCTGCCAAACTGGAGCGCTTGCGAGAAAAGGTTGGTTTCAGAACTGAGCTTTGTAGAGAGGTTAGGAGCTTGAAGTTTGAGGCACCGGTGAAGTGGCTTGGACTAAATTGCCTTGATAAAAGGTGTTTGGCATCTTTTTGTCATTACCGATTTTGGGGTTTAAAAAAGGTATCTTGTTTTAAAAAATAAGATGGAATATCCAGTTATTTGCAATATCATTGCATGTTCCTTGGAAGATCATTAGGTTCTACAAGTGGCTCAGGAGGTTTGAAGATGTCTCAGTACTCTAATTAGGTGGTTCCCACAGGCTCTAATACATGTACAGAGGCTGCTGGGCTTCATCTGGGGGCCATGATTTGATAGGCTTTTTAATTTGGCTGATTATACTCAGTTACTATTTCTTTACAGGACAAGCACGTTGAAGAAGTGCGGAAGAACAAAGAATCCAAAGATCCTGCTGATGAGACAGAAGCTGACTAATTTGTTCTGAGAACTGACTTTCTCCCCCTCCCCTTCCTAAATATCCAAAGACTGTACTGGCCAGTGTCATTTTGTTTTTCCCTCCTGACAAATATTCTAGAAGCTGATGTAGGACTATATAGGTAGATCCAGACTGTATGATGTTGTTTTAGGGGCTAAAGGGGAGAAACTAAAAGTGTTTTACTCTTTTTCTAAAGTGTTGAGGTCTTTCTAATGTAGCTATTTTTCTTGTTGCATCTTTTCTACTTCAGTGCACTTGGTGTACTGGGTTAATGGCTAGTACTGTATTGGCTCTGTGAAAATATGTTTGTGAAAAGAGTATGTAGTGGCTTCTTTCAAACTGTTAGATGCTGAATATCTGTTCACTTATAAATCCTAATTCTGTCCCCATTTTACCAGATGCTACTGTACTTGAATGGTTAATAAAAATGCACAGTACTGTTCGTGGCAGTGATTTCTTTCTATTCAGGTGATAGAGAACCTCCTGATTGAAGTCTGTTCTAGTTTGGGCCTCTGGTCTGGTGGAAATACCCAGCATACACATTATTGCAAGTTCTCTGCCCTCAAGTTTGTTGCTCTAGAGTTATTCGCATTGTCTTCTTCCACAATCATCACTTTGTTTTGATGCCTCAGCCCAGATCAGCTGTTACTATATTCTTTCAGATGTTTGTTTGCAAACAAGCTTTTTTTTGTTCCTGTGTCCCTGTTAAAAAGGCAGATTAAAGACCTAAATAGTGTTTCTAGAGAATGGTTTAGAGGGAATCTTACAGTTCTGTTTACAGAGATATTTGATGATTTATTTGCTTTTTTGAACTTTCTGTGCTGCTGCAGCAATTCCTATGCAGTGATTAAAGGGATCCTTATTTCTCAAGTAGCATTTGATTGGTGATGAAGGTTGGCAGTTATTTCATCTTGTATCGGGAGGCTGCAATATTTACCCAAGCCAGAGCATTGCCTCTCAATTCAGGGAAAGCCTTTGACAACTTTCCTCAGCTATATGGGAAATAGTCTTAATTAGATATGATTATATGCTTCCCAGAAGTCTGTAGAAAAGCTCTTGGAAGCCAAGCACTGTAGGTGTTTGTAGGGTGACTCCTGATGTTGCAGTCAGATGGCAGAGTCTACATGTTGCTAAGGCATTGCGTCTCAGCCCTGGCTTTATCTTGATTTGTTTTTTACCAAACTTATTTAGGAAGATAAGAACCTGCCTCAGCCTATCTCCTGTGCTAATAGGATTAAATAAGTTTGTGTGTGTGTGTGTGTGTGTAGAGAATACTTAGAAGTATTTAGCATGTATGTAACACTATATGATTACTATTTTCAGCCAGAGACTGAGTGGTTAAATTTATCCTCGAGTTGGAAATGATGATGCAGCTTTTGTGTGTCTTGAATTGACTTTTAAATGTATTTAGACCAAGATTATTAATTAGTAGGAGTTTTGAAAAGCTGAAATTAAAGAGTTATAGCTGCAGAGGCCAAATAGAAAAAAAGATTAAGTGTAGTTTACCATAACAATAGGGTCAGAACAAATAGGGCAACATGAAGCTTGTGTGCAAGAGCTCAGCATTATTCATCTTTGGATGCTCAGGTGTAGGTGTTAGAGTTTCGTAGGTGTTAGAGTTTCCTGGGTGAGGGTGTATACCTGCTGGGAGTATAAAGATGGCCTGAAGATAGAAATTTGGGATAATAAGATTAAGTGGCTTACAGGTGGCAGTAAGCTTTTGCTCATAATGGACATGTAGGGAAGGGAACAGCTCAGGAGAAGGCAGAAATCCAAGATGGGCCCGAGGGAGGATACCGAAATTAGTTACAAGCAACCCCATAATGGCCCTGACTTAGTATGAAAAAGTGGTCCTGAGCTCCCACCTTATTTAGGACAGCAGCCTGTCACAGGAAGCTGAAGGGGATGCATCTTATCCACAAAATCAGCAGCAAGCCCTGGCATTTCTATTTCATCTCTGACCTTTTGAGAAGCATTTATTCCTGGACCTCAGTTTTCTCATGAATAAAATGGGAAAATTGGGTTAGGTCAGTTAAGAAACTTCCATCCCTCAGTATCTTTGTAAATAACTTGGAGGGAATGAGGTGGGTGAGTGGTCGTGAGATTTTGGGCATTCTTTACCTTTGTGCTTCCTGCCTAGGTGCTCTGGCCTCAGGTATGTGTCTCATACCTGAAGTTAGTAAGGACAGATTGATTTTGTTACAGCCTGAGGCTATCACGGAGGATGAGAACTACATTCCCTTTGGTTTGAGTATGTTTTCTTTGACTTGTGTGGGAAAGGAAGCTTGTCCCTTCTTCCTGAGGTGTTTGTACTTAGTCATCCATAACTGATAGGTCTCTGGAAAAGAAAGGTTTGAAGGATGTGAAGGAGACCCTTAAATCAACATTTACCAAGCACTTGGAATGTGCTCCATGTTGGGCTCTCTGTTAAGGATGAAAAGAATATGAAATGGGATCCCGGGGCATGGTGTGCATACTCATGAAGGGGAAGGAGAGTTGTAGAAGGCCTGCCTGAGGATGATGTTCTTGACCAAATGTGTGATATTAGCCAAGTGTGCCTTAGTGGTTTGGTGAAGGGAGGAATCACAGAGGGCTTTGGTGGTCTGGGGAGCATTATAGAGAGAAGAAGGCGGCTTTGACCTTTTCCTCAGAGAAGTCATATGGACCCACTTCAAACCCCAATAAATCATTCTTTAAGCACTTCATAAGCACACAATTGCAATGTGCATGGAGAACCTGCCAGGGTCTTAGTAAAAGTCCTCTATCCTTTTACTTCCTTTATCCCAAGCAGTGGAGATCCTTTGGAGGCTTTTTTTTTTTTTGTCTTTGTCTTTGATTTCTATTATTAAAAAAAGCTTCATTTTTTTTTTTAATTTAGCTTTCTCAATCTGATTGTGCCTTCAACGATTTTCTGCTTCTCAATCAGGAAAGCATGCTTGATCCTGTCATGGACACATTTAGCACATTGGAATCACCATAGGTTCTGCTGGTTTGTGTTTTGGTTTTTGATACCCTCAAAAGAACTTAAGGCCTCACAGCTCGAGCACCCTGAAGTTGGCCTCACCTGGGCACACAGCACATGCACATTTTGGTGCTTTCCAAACCTTCTTGGTATAAAGGTAATTCTTTTACCAGGGGTCTGGGACAGCCTAGTTTCATTAGAAGCAGTATTGTAGGATAGCCTACGATGGTACATCAAAAGCTGGACCATTTTGAATCCTTCTGGGTACCGTCCCTGGAAGACCTTTGGAGCTTTTTGAACATGGGTATAGTATTTGGAAAACAAAGCTGTTTTAAGGAAGAGGAAATAGAGGCAGAAGCAGGTGGATTGACAAGAGAATGCAGTGAAGAGCACAGTGAGGGCAGCTTAGGAAAGAGGCAAGGTCTAAGTTGGAGGGGGCATTGGGCTCTGGAGGGATAGATGTGACAGGCACTGTACTAGAGAATTGGAAAATAGAAGAGTAAACTTCCCCATGGTTGACTGGAAAAATGGCAGTGCTGGGAATAATTGCTGCTGTTTACTGAGTAATTACTTTCAGGCATTGTTTAGTAAATTATCTCACAGTAGTCTTCAGGAGTCCCCCACAGAGCTGAACTCCAGGGTTCCAGAAACATCACTGATGAGCCAAGGCCTTAGTCTCTTTACCATCTCTCCCCTCCCTCTTTACCCAGGTCAAACAGAAGGTTCCAAAATGCCCCTATGGCTGAGGCCTCTGCCAGGGGCAGCTGTATTCTGCACTTAAAGAGCACTTAAGTGCTTATTCTGCATTTAAGTCAGAAGTTTTTCTGAGTTATTTTGTACACACACCCAGTTTTAGAAATCTATTAAGGGTTTCGTGAGCTCTGAAATGTCGCCACCTTGATGGAGGGGCTCTGACTGTTGGCTGGAAAGACCTCACCTTCACCCAGCATGGCCAAGAGCAGAACCTTGCTGCTCTTGGGTACCAGATCTGATTGGGGACAAGTGAGAAGGCCCTAACAGGCCTGTCTTCTGAAATGAATCCAAGGAAAGAATGAACAGAAGTAGGAGATGAGCTAGATGTCCCATCACTGGCAACTTGGCAGAACAGCTCTACAAGTGCAGGCAACTTCTGGGCCTAGGGTTTCCTGTTGATATGACCTGCACTGCCCCCACCTCCCACCCCCACTTCCCTCACTGGCAAGAAGGCCTAGTGTCCACTGTGTTAGGGAGAGGCTTGGTTTCCCACTTCTATGCTCTCACAGCTCTTACCAAAGAGCAGCAGCTAGTATTTGTATTATCTCAACTAACCTTCAGCACAACCCTATGAAGTTATGCCCCTTTCCTAGGTGAGAAATGAGGCAATTAACACGTAGATTAGGTAATTTGCTCAGGGTGATCCAACTATCAAGTAGTGGAGTCAGGAGTCAAACCTGAATTTTTAACCCCCATGCTATGCTGCAGCTCCAGCATCACAATTGTAATTCATTAATTATTATGCAATAATTTGTTCCAAGTCTGTCTTCCTGGCTAGACCATAGGGTCCTCAACAGGGACTATGTCACACTGACCATCTCCAGCACTGTGCCTGGCACAGGGTGAGAGATGAATAAATATGGGCTGAATTAAGAGAGTGAGTGGGTGACTCCCATGGTCCACCTTTGGGCACCTACTTTGTCCTTGTCCTTCCCCCATGGGGAATCAACGTGATTTTCTAGATGCAATGGATCGCTTGGCTCTGGCTTTGCAGATTGGCTCACCAGTCCTTAAAGGCATCCTCCTAGATCAAAGGACACTAACTGGTGGCCTGCAGCCAGAGTCTGTTTGCAGGCATGTTGTATTTGGCCCATGCAGTGTTTTTAAATTTTTGAATTGGTTGACAATTCCATGTAAAAATCTGATTTCAGTCTTACCTTGAAGAACCGGAAGATCTGGTAGTTGTGAACCAACCGTCCCACCTGCCTACAATCAGCAGGTTCAAGGTAGCTGCTGCCCCCTCGGGGTGAGCCATGAGCTCTACAACTCTCAGTTCTCTGGGCCTCCTCTTTCTATCTTTTACAGGTCCGGCCCTGCCCTGCTGTAGGCCTTGAGTTTGCAGTCACTGACATCATCTATGATGCCACTATTTATAGTTACCAAACTCTATTATAAATCAAAGTCCAATCAGTACAAATATAGACTGTCAGCTTTATAGCAATGTGAAATTTCTTGGACTTGATAACTGTGCTTACGGTAGATATTTAAACAAATAACTTCCTTGTTCTTAGGAAATATACATGGATGGTTTAGGTGTACGAGGAACATGATGTGTGTAAACTACACTCAAGTATTCAGAAAACGGGTTGATAGGTGGAAGGATAGATAGATGGATAGATATGATGGCATATGTGACAAAATGTTATGATTGGTAGATCTGGGTATCTGGGGAGATAAGTGTATGCTGGAGTTCTCTGTATGATGCTTGCATTATTTTTATAACTGTCCTGTAAGTTTGAAAGTACTTCAAAATAAAAAGTGAAAAAAAGGTGTAATCAGTGCAAAAGGACATAAAGGAAAAAGGAATCCTTCCAGAGATAAGCCATACCTCTACCAACTCATACATCAGATACTCGCTGACTCCTCTATAAGCCAGACACTAGGCGGGCGTCAGGGTGAGAAGGTACTTTTTTCAAAATACAGAGAACCAGGCACCTCATCAGACTTCTGGAGGTGGAATTCCTAAAATTGGAGACCGGGATTTTCTTTTAAAGCCTACAATGTTTTCTGTGGTTCACTCAGGCAGAGACGTCTGTACTCAAGATACAATATCCCAAACCTAATTCCTGTTCTCTAGTCCCCTGAAGGCTTCTGGAGATGGACTTGTAGCTCTAACCATTGAGGCCACTGCTTACGGTTGTATAGCCTATACCCCCTGCACAGGGACACCCAGCCAAGAGGAAGTAGAAGCTGAAGTCCAGCTCTGCTGTGAATCAAGGCCCATGCTGCACTGCCCCAGAAGAGCAGGCCTCATCTTCTAGTTTACAGAAAGGCATCTGCCAACCATTCAATATAGGGAGATCTGCGTTGTACTGAAGCATAGCCAGCATCTCAGTCCAGTGGCAGGCCCAAGTGCAGGAGTTGATGCTTGAGCCATGTTCAGTATAGGAGTTAAAAGCAAAGAAAGAAGGCACTCCTCTACTCTGTACTCTCCCCTCCAGCTCACCCCACCCTACTCAACAACTGCCCTAAGGCTTTCAGGGATGGCATCATTTTCCTGGCTACCCACTCACACAGACACTTCTATCAATAATGTACATCAAGAGGGTCCTAGAAGTCAGACTGGGGTGGAAGGAGGAGCTCCCATGAGCCAGGCTAGTGTGGCCTGGGCTCTTTGGGCTTGATAGCCTTGGTATTCAGAAGGACCTACAAGGGGGAGGTGAAGCCTTATTCCTCCTGGAAGTTCCCCCAAGAAGCTCTGCAAAGCTGGAGTCAAACTCTTGGCACTCTAAATCCATGCTATCTGAGTGTAGTCCATGGGCTGCGTCCAGTCCACAGACTGTCACTGATCTGCAACAAGGTTAAGTACAGAAATTGAAAGCAAACATTTAAAAATTTTTATAACATCTTGACAAGGTCTAGTGAATATATATTTTAAAGTTGGGACTAGTATTTTGTATTTTTGTTTTTTACATTTCATTTTTTCTAGGTTTTTTTTTTTTTTAATTTTACAGAAGTATGAATTCTTAGCAGAAGGAAAATTAAAAAAAAAATAATTTCAGAAGCATTGGCCTAAATGTTGATCTGTGGACTTTCCAAAGCCTTGAAGGCTTTGGAGGAAATAAGCACTTAATTAAAGGGCCTGATTATATTAAACATTTGGCTTGATTTCCCCAAACTGTTGTGTGGAGATATGCTTCAGAGAGTGGAGTGGGCGGAGGCCCAGGTTGGGAGAGGATTGGAGAAATGGATACCACCTTTGATGGGAGAGAAGCAAGCATTGGGCTGCTTGGGGCAGGACCATGGGGCTCTCTCTGGGCTGCCCTGGACCCTTACAGCCGGAAGACAGGATGTGAGGCCGCGAGAGCCTTTTTTTTAGTGGTATGGAAAACCTTCCTTCTGACTCAGTCTGAGGAAGCATTTGTTGAGAATCCCAAGAATGTCATCCAGCTGGAAGGGCCCTCAGTGACCCAGGCAGACATCTACCCTCCGTGTTTAGAGGAGGTATCTGAACCAGAGAGGAAGGACTTGCTTAGTGTCACAGCCAGTTAGTTAGCTGTGGTCAGGACCTGAATTACGGGCCTTCCAATTTCCAGATAGAAAGCAGGACAGAATGCCCAGTGGAAAGGTCACAGACTTTTGGAGCCATGCAGAATGGAATTCAAGTTCTGGCTCTGTTTGTTCTAGAGGGGCCTTGAGCATCCATATTCTATTCTGTAAAGAGAGGATCCTTCATCACCATGTGACATGCCTAGCACAGGGCCTGACACCTCAGGGGGTGGGCATAGCAGGTCAATTCCTTGCCCCTCCCTGCCCAGGGCTACTCCTACAGGCTGTGTGGCTCTTCTCAGCCACCTGGGAGGCCTGGCATTCCACTTGCTGTGGGTGAGGGACAGGAGGAAGGCAGGCCCTCTCCCTGGAGACTGAGGAGAACAGGAGCCTCCTAACCCACTGCACTGTCTTTCTGGTCATCTCCCTCTCCAGCTGGCCTTGACTCTGCATCTGACTCTTCTGCCAACTCTCTGGGCATCTCAGAGTATTTGTCCTTTATGGGACTCAGCAAATTTGTAAAATGAGGGGGTTAGACTAGAAGAATGCCAAAGTCCATTCTGGGGAAGGGTGCTAAAGTTTAGTTGTTAGAAATTTCAGTACCTTTTCTGGGAGAGCCAAACTCCCAACATGTTTGACTAGGCTGCCCCTGGGTTACTAGGTCACCTGTTTTTATGTTGTGTCTCTCTGAATTTTCTTTCTCCTTTTTGTGTCGCTCTTCTTTCTCTTTTATGGCCAAATATTTTTGAGTTCTGACTTTGCCACAAATATAAGCATTTTATATGCTCCACTTATTAATCCTTAAAACTACCTGGTGAAGTAAATTCTAGTTTTATTCTGTTTTACCGGTAAGTAAACTGAGGCTCAGAGAGGTTAAGTCACTTATCCATGGCTGGTTAGTGGCCAAGCCAGCAGGCCTCTTTAAAACCATTCCCCGATGGTCAGGTCCTATTCTGGTCTGGATTCAGCAGGTTCAATATGGTGGATACCTGTGATCACCTCCTCTCTCCAGTTTTCCCCAAATGGCCTCTGACTCCCACTCCTGTTGCTCCTGTTGGCAGGATTGTCTGGGTCACCAGGAAGGAGGGTTTGGATATTGGCAGGAAGATAATCACTCCTTGGTTCCAGTTTCTGACTTGTATCTCAGATATCATGTCCCTACTTCCAACCTCCATCCTCTCCCTTCTTTTTAAATGTCAACGATTTGGAGGGTCCCCTAAAAGATAATCCAAAACAAGGTTCTGCATTCATTCATTCATTTAATAAATACACATTTGAGTTCTCTTATACGTCTGGACAAAGTTCCTGCCCTCATAGAGTTAACATTATGATGGAGGTGACAGACAGAAGATTATGATCTCTTCAACAAATGGTGCTGAGAAACTAGCTATCCACATACAAAAGAATGAAGATGGACCTGAGCCACATACCATATAAAAAAATTAACTCGAAATGGATCAAGACCTAAATATAAGAACCAAATCTATAAAATTCCTAGAAAAAAACATAAGTAAGCATCTTCAAGACTTTGTGTTAGGCAGTGGTTTCTTAGGCTTTACACCCAAAGCATGGACAACAAAAGAAAATATAGATATACGGGACTTCATCAAAATTAAAAATTTTTGTGCATCAAAAAACTTCATCATAAAGTAAGAATATTTTATCCTGTTCCTATAGAATAGGATAATATATTTGGAAACCACATATCCGATAAGGGTTTAATATCCAGAATATATAAAGAAATCCAACAACTCAACAACAAAGAGACAAATGACCCAATTTAAAAATGGGCAAAAGATTTCAATAGACATTTCTCCAAAAAAGATAGGCAAATGGACGATAAGCACATGAAAGGATGCTTAACATCATTAGCCATCAGGGAAATGAAAATCAAAACCACAATGAGATACCATTTCACACCCACTGGAATGGGCTACTGTTAAAAAAAAAAAAAAGCAAATATTGGAGAATATACAGAGAAGTAGGAACACTCATGCATTATTAATGGGAATGTAAAATGCTGCAACTGCTGTGGGAAATATTTAGGGTGGTTCCTCAGAAAGCTAAGTATGGAATACCATATGACCTGGCAATCCCATATGAGATTGAACAGATATTTGCACACCGATGTTCATAGCATTCTTAATCACAATTGCCAAAAGATGGAAGCAACTTGTGTTCATCAACTAATGAATAGATAAATATGTGGTATTTACATACAACAAAATATTCTGTCATAAAAAGGAATGACATTCTAATGCACGCAACAAAATGTATAAACCTTGAAGACATCATGTTACATGAAATAAACCAGACATAAGAGGTCAAATATTGTATGATCTCACTGTTTTGAAGCAATTAGAATAAGCAAACTCATAGAGACAGTATCTCGAATATTGGTTACCCGGGGACAGAGTGAGGGTAGGGAATGGGAAGTTGAGGCTTCATATGTACAGGGTTCCTATTTGGAAAGAAGAAAATGTCTTGGTAATGGATGGGGGTGATGGTAGCACAACATTATGAATATAATTAATAATACCGAATTATATTTGTGAATGTTATTAAAGGGGGGAATTCTTAGGTTATGTATTTATCTAGGCTAAACATTTTTTAAAACCAGAGACTGTACCATACTAACAGTGAATCGCAATGTAGACTATGGACTACAGGTAATAGTAGAATTATAATATTGTTTCATCAGTAGTAACAAAGGTGCCAGACTAAGGTGAAGTGTTATAATAGGGAAACTGTGTGTGAAGAGGGTATATGGGACCTCCATATTTTCTACATCATTTTTCTGTAAAGCTACAACTTCTCCAAAAAAAAAAAAAACCACAAATTATGATGGATGTTATGGAGAAAATGAAAAGGGGTGATATAATTGATAGTGACTGCAAGTAGGTTAGGGGCTTCTGGATTAGCAGGACAGGAACAGAGTCTGGTGGCGAGAACAGCTAGGGCAAGGGTTGTTGTGAGCGTGGAGCATAAACAAGGCCCCTGGGGCTGGACAGGTGAGCCAGGGGGTCAGGTGCAGGGAGGGCAGTCGCGTCCAGGCTGCACGCCTGTGGGTCAGGCAAGGGATTTGCCGTGTGATGGGGGCTTTAAGCAGGGAGTCAGGTGTTGGGATTATGTCTGTTAAGGGTCTTTTGGGCACAGTGAGGACAATAGATGGTAAGGGGAGCAGGAATGCGAGAGAAGAGCTAAGGGGGGCTTGGACTAGGGTGGAGTCAACCAGATGGAGAAAGATGGTCAGATTCAGGACATATGTCACAGTAGAGCTAACAGAATGCTGATGTGGGTGGTGGGGTGAAGGATGCCTCCTGGGCTTTTCACTTGAGCAGAGGCAGTAGAGGTGCCTGCCACCTACAGAAATGAAGTAGCCTGGCCAAGGAACAAGTATGGGATGGTGAGGAGCAATGGTTGTTTTTGGCCACATGGTAGACCCTGCTGGCTGCTCTCCTGACATCTATTCTCTCTTTTTATAACAGAAGACTGGAAGTTTTTCTTTTAAGGTACTACCCTGTCTAGTCCCTCCTTCTACCTTTGCCCTTTTCCTGTACTCTATTTTCATGTCTGGAATGGAGACATGGTACCTGGAGGTCAGCAGCCATTTTGTGTTCATAAGGGTGAAAGTCACATGATATGAAAACTGTTGCAGGAAAATAGACAACCTGGATCCTTGATAATATCATTGGGCTGACATGCCAGTCTTGGACTGCCTACCCCCAGGTTTTGTTTTGGGAGACAAATTAATCCTTTCATTTGTTTTGTGGATTTTCATTGCTTACTGCTGAGTGCAGACA
>PVIY010042989.1:0-12197 GCA_004026745.1 Myrmecophaga tridactyla | reverse complement strand
GAGAGGGCACTGGCTCAGATCTACTGTTCTGGAGGAATAATTATTTACCAGGGCTTCTTTGTGAGGTTTCCAGGCTTGGAACCCAGACTGGTGGCTGGAAACTACAGAACTAGCTTTCTACATGGCCTAAAAGAGCTTTCTGTAAGAAATGACTGAACCCTGTTGGGGTGATAGTGAGCTTTCCATCACTGGGGTGGCATGTAAAGGGGGTTAGGCCCTCCCTAGGAAGAGATACTGCAGGAGAGGATTTATATGTATGAACAGGGGACAGGACCAGATGTGGGATTTCTTTGATTCTGAGAATCTGGGATTCCACCAGTGATGGCAGGAAAACAGTTAATATTATTCTTATTGTTAATTATAACCTTTTTTGTGAGAAAATAATACCTGATCTTGGTAATATAATTAAGAAGTACATATTAACCCAGAAAAAAATGTCACCTGTAATCCCACTACCTGAAATAATTGCTGTTAACCTTTTATAACTGAGCTTTATAAAAACCTTAAAATGTACATGTATGTTTGTAAAGTGAGATCATGCTATACATAATGTTCAGTAATCTTTACGTGATATACCATGAACATTATTTTTTTGTCGTCATATATTTATAACATGATTCCTCCTGGCCACAAAGTAGACCTGAGGGTGGACACACCACAGTTAATTTCACCGGTACCATATTGGAGGAAGCCGAGGGGTGTTTTACTATTAAATAGTGCTGCAGCCAACGCTGCGTTCCTGAGCCAGGAGAGCCCCGCTGAGCCCCCAGTGCTCCAGCCCTTGCCCCCGGACAGCAGGCTGGCTAGCTGTGAGGACACGCAGAGGATGATTGGAGCATGGGCGGGGGTGAGGAGAAAGCCTGCAGTCACTGCCACAGCAGCCGTTTGAGCTCCCTAAGCCTCAGTTTCCTCATCTCTAAAATGGACATTGTGACAGATTCTGCCTAAAAGCTTGGGGATGGATTAAATATGCTTTCCTCTGCCTGAGCTCGGAACACAGAGACAGGCCCCCAGGAATGGTTGATGAAGTGTTTCCCCCCCACCCCCATCCCACTCCATTTCAGTCATTAGAACCAGCATGGTGACTGTACCCACTGGCCACCAAAGGACAGCCCCCAGAGCTAGTGTTGCTAGTGCCAGCAGCAGCGAGGAGTCCAGTGGGGCATCAGAAGTCAGGAAAAAGGACGTACCAGCCACCCAGGTATGTGGTGGGCAAGGGCAAGGCTGTGCAGGTGATTGTGGGGCAGAGGGGGTGTTCTCTGCTCTGCCCAGCACCTCCCACACGAGCTGTTTGGGTACACTGTAATTACTCTCATCCACCCACCCAGAGGCGCCACATCCCATAGCCAGAGACCTTCCTGGCCTGGCTGCAACCTCCATGCGATGTTACCAAATTACTTCAGAGGTGTCAGGAAGAAAAAGCTGGGAACATGGCATCCAGGCTGCAGCTAGCTCTGCTTTTTGACTCCCCTCATCAGCTTTTTCAGCATGGTTGGGCTTTTGATTTGTTTTTGACTTCTTTGGTTTTGAAATGATGGAATAAAATGTGAACAAAAGTTATTTTTTAAAAAAATATCCTAGTAGTGACTAGCAGCATTCTCCCCTGGCCTTTACCGTGTCTAATGCCTGTTTATTTGGCTCTTATCTGAATCTAGAAGCTGGCATGGTATTAATGACCCATTGTTCAGATGATAAAACTGAGCTCCCCAGAGAGTCTTGTGACTTAACCCAGATTAGGTAAGACCAGAACAGATCACCTGATCCCAAGACCAGAGCTCTTGATTTGGCCACATCCTGCCCCATCAAGAGAGAGAGGGTCTTCTGTCCCATCTGAGAGGGCAAGAGACAGCCAGGGTTGGCTGAAGGGGAGTTGGGTCTCCCCAGCTCAGAGGGCCTGGTACACCACCCACTTGCTGGGTGCTCAGCACAAGCTGTAGCCCAGGAAGAGCTTCCTAGCAGCATGGTGCTGGGGGCGGCCGGGCCATGGTCACTGTCCAGAAACCTGCCTCCGTCCCGGCCATTCAACCAGCAGGTGGCGCCGAGTATCTGCTCTGCTCCCAGCCCTTAGGGTATAGCGTGAATGAGACAGGCAGGGTCCCTGCCCTCATGGAGTTCCCCAGAGACCGGGAGGTAGCCATTAAACAAGAAACCCAAAAATAAAGTACTCATCAACTGTGGTAGAATTTTGAAGGTAACAGAATATAAAATAGAGAACAATAGGGAGCCGCAGACCAGGCTCCCATCCACCTGAGCAGTCTCAGGGTCTGGGCTCTTTTTTCCCAGGGGCACTGGGCTGGGTTCTTGGTGGGCACAGTGTTGTCTGCAAGGTCCCGAGTGGGCCTGGGAGGATGCTTTAGAAAAGGTGAGAGGGGGAAGCCTCCTGGGGAGGTACAGCATAAGCTGGGGGCACCCTCCAGGCATGGGAGAAAGCAGGTGCAAAGGCCCTGTGGGAAAAGCACTTGAGGGTAGAGGAACCAGAATAAGGCGGGTAGCTGGAGTGAAGTAGCCAGGGGGAGAGGCGTCAGACCAGGCGGCCCTGACCGTGGGGAGGGACTGGCATTGTGTCTGAAGGGCACAGGAGGCTTAAAGGCTCTGGCAAGGAGTCACACCCAATTTCATTTTTAAGTTCTCTCTCTGGCTGCTGGTGGGTGTAGGAAGCAGGAATGGAATGCGATTAACTCAGCCTGTCGCCTGGCACCCACTTCCTGCCTATGGCTATATTGCCCTTTTGCCTACCCCATAGGTCCCCATTCCAACCCCCTGGCTCTTCTTGCTGGGGTCCCTTCCCAAACCAGCCAGGTGGGGTCTTACCAAGGTATGGCAGAGGTGCCACTCCACAGACCCCCGAGCCTCAGAGCTGCCTCTCACTATCCACAGGTGACGAAGAAGAACCCAGCTTCCCTCCCGCTGACCCAGGCCACACTGAAAGTCCTCGCCCAGAAAGCCAGTGAGGCCCAGCCTTCCACTAGCAGGACCCAGTCTTCAAGTGGGGTGAGTTTGGGGGACGGGGAATTACAAACAAGACAAATCAGGCCCACTGTCTGGGTGAACAGATCAGAAAAGAGCGGTTGAGAGCAGGGGAACCAGGGCCATCCAGCTGTGCTCCCAGAAGTGGGGCTGTGTTCACTTAGCTGAGGCCGTGCAGATGAAGCACCCAGCAGTGCCCAGCCCTGACTGAAGCGTTCAGTAAGCACCTCACATCCTCTAATTTCTTGTTCCATTTTCTCTTCTCTCACCAAATTAGGTTGACAGTGCTCTAGGAAAGCCTCCTCTGCCAAGTCCCCAGAGCACCTCTTCCCAGACCAGACCGACCAGCAAGCCAAGAAAACCCAAGCTTCCTGAGGCCCCGCAGGCCACAGCCACTCCCTCGGGATGCCCCAGAGCCAAGGCCTCTGAAACCTCAGATGACAGTGAGGACAGCAGTGACAGCTCCTTGGAGAGCGAGGAGGATACTAAGGGGCTCCAGACAGCCAAGCTGGTGCCCAGGCAGGGTGAGTGTGGTGGAAGGGAAAGGTTGATATGGGCCTGGGAGGAGATGAGGGGCGGCCTGGTGGTCTTCAGCTCTGGACCTTGACTCGCTCTGAGACCTTAGCCACGTCATCCCACACTAGACCTCAGTTTTCCCACCTGTAGGCACCTCCATGAGGAAGTCAGATAACTTAAAGACCTTTCTGACTCTCCTGTTTGACCGCTCCCAGGTTTTAGTGTCAGGCCCCTGTGACTAACAACCCAAAATTCCAGGGTTGTGCTTCCCCCATAGGGGAAAGCAGGGAACTCTGTGTGGGTCCTGAGAAATTATAAAGGAAGGTTTTGACATGCTGGTGTCTCATCTGTTATGCTGTGAATAGCAGCTGGATTTGAAGGGGAACAGTTGGAAGCAGATGAAGCCTTGGGTAGGAGGGCAAGGGGCATACAGAGGAACAGGGAATCCCAGGGACCCTCATGAAGAGGGCAGGAAGCACCCAGGGCTCCCAACAGAATACCTTGCTTCTCCAGTAGGTCCAGCCCCCTCCAGGAAGGACACCTTGGTGGAAGAGACCACAGCAGAGTCCAGTGAGGATGAGGTGGTGGAGCCTTCCCAGGTAATGCAAGGAGAGGGCTGGCAGCCTCAGGGGTGTTGGGTCTGGAGCCCCAAGCCAGACTCCCACCCACCTGATGCAGTCTCAGGCTGAGGCCTCTACCAAGGGCCCCCAGGTTGTGGCTCAGCCACCGGAGGAGAGCCAGGCTGTCTCCTCTTCCAAGGCCTCATTTCAGCCTTAAAGTTATGGGTAGTTAACCTATGGGGTCTGTAGAAAAGACTGGTTTTGATTTTAGATGATGCCTGATGAAAAACTTCCTTTCTGTTTAACAGATAGGATTTCTTTTAAGGTTACCGTTTGTCTGTGGTAAGTGCTAGTGATTGCCTGTTTGCATTAGTGATAGGAAATTTCCTTTTTAAATTGTCCGTCTAAAGTATGTGTTAATTGAAATAGTGCAGGCAGCTGCATATAAAGGGATGATGTTCTGGAAGGTAGGGCCTGCCCCCTCTGAGCCTCTTTACCACCTGCTATGCCCCAGCAGGTCTGATCCTGGTGTTCCCTGGGCCAGTTTCCTCAGCAGGCCCTGTGCTCAGGGGCTGGGGGGTAGGGGTGGGGGTTCTGGGCCTTGTTCACACTGGGCTTCTGCAGTCTCTCCTCTCAGATTATGTGACCACTGGGTCTACCCCAGCCAGTTCCCAGACATCAAAGGCCACTCCCAAGCCAGATGCCAATCCCTCAGTTTCCTCTACTCCGGCCACCAAAGATGCCCCAGATGGCAAGCTGGAGGTGGAGCACCAACAAGCAGCAACCACCGTGCCCCCTAAAACAGGTGAGTCAAGGGCTGCAGGAGGAACGAGGCAGCAGTTACAGGGGGACACGCTAGGGTCCCCCCTTCCCTCTCTCAGGAACAGTCCCGTCAACATGGTCCTATCTGCCTGCAGAGCCTCTCCAAGTGGAGCCTTGTACCCCTGCATCAGACTTACAGGTGACACCTACAGGTCTGCCACATCCTGGAAGCAGGATTTATCCAGCCCTGGCAGATACTGATGCTCCCTGGTAGAATAACCATTGCCTTAGAGGAAGCAGCACCTTTTGGCTTGGGTGCCAAAAGCCTTGGCTCTCTTTGGTGTCCCAGCTGACTTTACTTCCCAGCAAATGGTTGATCTGGGCTCATAGTGTTGGGTGCAGGGACTTAGAGGGTAATTCAGACAAAAGGCTGGGAGCCACATTGGGAGGAGTCTCCAACACATGGAAAAGATTCCAGAGCCATGGGCTGGCCCCAGTGGTACTTGGACTCACTCTACAGTCTTGGCCGAGCTCCTGGCCACTCCTGGTCTCTGCCTCTTAAGCATACAAGGCAGGGGTTAATGTGTCCAGTCTGTGTCGAGGCATGGCACACTTAGAAAATAGGAACCTGGTGTTTAGAGGTCACAGAAGTCTGTTCAAGGCCATGGGATGACATAGGATGAGATCCTGGGATGTCATGAGCGAGGACAAGTATCATAGATGGGGTCACCCAGACAGCATGAAGGGTTCCCTAGCCTTGATGATCTAGGGTGTTTGCAGGCAGGAAGCAACAGAAGTGGGCTGTAGGGAACAGGTTTCTGGGGTGGGTAGTGTCCTCCTCCCCTTCCCCCTCCAGCCAGCTCTTGCTCTTTTAAGAATCACTGAAGGATTGGGGCTCCATCATAGGAACATGCTCCCAAGCTCTCTGCTCGGCCTGCCCTGCCCACCTTCCCTGGCCCACCATGGCTCTGGAGCCAGAAGCTGCTTTCGTCCCGACCTGGGCCTAGAGGCACTTTCAGGCAGTGCAGTAGTCCCCAACCTGGGCTCCTCGTGGTGAATCGGCCAAACCACAGGCCCGTCTTGCTGAGCCCAGCAGGTAGAATCTCCTGGGCTGGGAGGCACAGAATGGAGCAGAGACCATCCCAGGGCACTAGAAGGTGAGAGGCAGCGCGGGGCACAGGCTAAAACCCCAGGCACCCCAGTCCTGGGCCCTGGGCCGGACAGCAGAGGAGGCGCTGTGCACTTTCCTCCCCAGTTTTCTTCTCTCTGTGAGAGGCGGGTGCGACGGGGAGACGCTTTAGAGGGGGCTGTGGAAGGTTTTTTTTACACATGTAGTCAGCACACAATTATCAAAGGAGAGCAGAGGCGTGGAAAATTCTAAACAAAGGCTGTACCAGAAGTCACTCTGGCAGGCAGCAAACCTGCTTAGTCAGCCGCTGCCTGCGTGCATGCTGATGCTGCATCAACAGCCGCCTGGACCCCAGGCCCGCAGGGCCGTGTGGAGAGGAACACGGGGCACGTCTACGGGGCCTCACTTTTACCCCCAGGACTAACAGTTGGGCACCTCGCTGTTGGTCCAACCCCTCATTTTACAAACAGGGAAACTGACGCCCTGAGGAGCAGGGCCCTGGCCCGGCCACATACAAGCCACCTCTCCTGCCTGCCGGCCCAGAACTCCTACCACACAGTGCCGGCTCCCTCCTCTCCCACCTTTCTGTAACCGACTTCAGACTATTTTATGATCATTCCAGAGGTGTTTTCCATTCCCAAACCCAGTTCAAGTGGAGCTTTTAGATGAGACGAAGAGAAGAGCTAGTAAGAAGTGAAATTGGGATGTGACGCTGGTAGGAAGGGATGAGTTTGGAGACCGCTGGGCCTCCCTCTCCCCATCTGTACCGGTGTGAGGAAGAAGAGGTGGGTCCTGGACCCCAGCACCACCACCACCCCCCCCCCCCCCCACGTCTCACACCATGAGAGATTGGCCTCCCATTTCCCTCAAATACATGACCCCAAAATCCTGTCTCCACAGGCAGGAAAGAGGTCACCTCAGGGATCAAACCTCAGAAGCCCCGGAAGCCCAAGAAGGGGGCTGTGAACCCCCCCGCCTCAACACTAGCACTGCAGAGCAGCATCACCCAGCGCCTCCTGAGCGAGCCCTGGCCCCTGAGCGAGGCCCAAGTGCAGGCCTCGGTGGCAAAGGTCCTGGCTGAGCTGCTGGGGCAGGAAAGGAAGACGGCCACGGAAACCAACGAGAGCAGCGGGAAGGCCCAGGTGGACCGCAAGCGGAAGTTGTCAGGAGACCACCCAGCTGCCAAGGCTCCTAAGAACAAAAAGAAGAAGAAACTGGCATCTGGGGAAGGCAAGGAGGGTGCTGTTTCCCCAGAAAAGGCCCCCAGGACTCCCAAGGAGAAATCAAAGAGAGAAAAAGCGAGTGACACTGTCCAGGAGAAGAAGGGGAAGGGGTCTCCTAGTTCCCAAGGGGCCAAGGACAAACCAGGAAGGGAACTGGGACTGGAGAAAGTTGAGGGTGGAGACCAAGGCAACCCAAAGAACAAGAAGGAGATGAAGAGATCGGACAAGAGTAAGTGCCCAGCTGCAGCCCAAGCCCAGAGCATGCGTCCCTGCCTAGGTGCCGGGTGGTGTTGGGTACATGCTGGGCAGGAGGTCCTGAGCCAGCATGTGGGCTGATCCTCCCATGTAGAAAGCAGAGCCTGAGATTTGGCCTGGGGTAGGAAGTGGCAAAGCCAAAACCACATTCCAGAGCAGCTGGGCCAGCAGTGTCAGGGAGGCCCTCCAGGGAGGGTGGTGGTCTATTCTCTAAGCACAGGATCCATACCTAAGATGCCCAGAAACATGTTTGTGGTTTCAGGTTTGTGGAGAATCCCACCAGCCTGAGCAAGGTCAAGGAACCAAGGCCTCTTCCCCTCCAATCTGAGTCAGATACTTTGGAGGAACTCTCTTTCTCTAACCAGTTCCCTAGGTGCAGAACGGACAGGGATTCCTGAGCCCCATCCTCTCTCTGGACATCAGTTTCCCCACAGTTACAGCAGCTGCCCTTTATTGAGCTCTGTGCTAAACTGCACATGCACTAGGACCACATTTAATCCTCACACCAGCAGCCCTGAGCAGATGCCATTTCGTTCCCATTTTACAGGTGGAAACCGAGGGTCAGAGAGGGAGAGGAGCTGCTCAGGGTAACAGTCAAGCCCAGGTGGTTCTCTGAAGCAGAACTCTGGGTGTTGTTACAAAGGGGCCTGAGACCAGAAAAATGCCTGAAGAGCCGGCTCCTTCTAGGGCAAGAGCAGGACCTTCCACATGTACATGGCAGAATGTGCCTGGTTTTAGCACATTGCCTTGTATGCTGAGGTATAAAGTATCCTTTATAAATGTGTGGATGCTTTAAAAAGTGAATTAATTTAAAGAACAAAAGTCCAGGTGTTCCATGGGCAGGTCAGAAACCAGGAGGCTGGCTCCCAGGGGGGTGTGGAGGCCCTACTCTCAGCATGGGGAGGAAGGCCTTGGCCAGCTGGCTCCCCACGGTGGGGGCATCGGGAGGGTGAGTTACAGGGTGCCCAGAGCCCTGCTCCATGTGTCTCCCGACAGTGACTGCCACTCCAGGTGGCAGAAGGATACTTTCTTTCTTCCCTCAGAAAAAAAAGACAAAGAGAAAAAGGAAAAGAAGAAGAAAACAAAAAAGGCCTCAACCAAAGATACTGACTTGCCATCCCAGAAGAAAAAGAAGAAAAAGGTAGAGTGAGTTCCTGAGGGTTCTCAGGCCTGACAGGAGACCCAAACCCAGTCCCCAGGGTGCATGTTGTCAGCTATATCCCCCACATGTCAAGCTGGTCCTGTCCCCCGTCTGTTCTTGAGGGGAGCTGTGAAGTAGCTATGACACACTAGGGGACAGCGGGGAGGGCATGTTTCCCCTGAAGGAGGCACAAGGTCTGCATGTGGTGAGCTACAGCGGTGGCCCTAGCTTATCTGTGAGATAGAAGAATATTGGTGTGAGGGGTATAACAAGATGTGTCTCTCCTAGTCAGAGGGTGTCCCCACCAAAGAGATACTCACGTGTCTATTCAACAAGTGTCCAAGGCCACCCACCTGGACTGGGTTGTCTTTATGAGCTGATCTAGGGCCCCAGCACCTCCCCACAGATGGCACAGTGGCCTCCCTGTGGCCAGCAGAGGCCTTGGCTGGGTTTAGAAAAGCTGCACATCTGTGCTGGAAGTTCTGGCTGCTTCCTTCGGGGCATGTGGGGCACAGTCCCTGCCCTGAGGGGGACTGCAGACCCAGGATCTGTTCTGAGGGAGCCACAAATTCTCAGGATGGGGATCGCATTGGGCAGAGAGCACCGTTAGGTCAAAATCCTCTCCCACTTCTCTCCTCACAGAAGAAGACAACAGAGCAAACAGCCTGAAGGGCACAAAGCAGCACGTATGTTTCCCGGCCTGGGAACTCCTCCCCAATCATCTACTCCCCCCAGGGGGTGGGTGGGCAGCTCCGGCATCTACTGTGGTCTCAAAGAGCCAGGCAGGGCCTGGTAGGTTGGCCTCGAGCGGAAGGTGGGCTAGAGGAAGAGGTACCCTTTCCTCAAGGTCAGTGGGGCCATTCAGTGAAGGATCCAGTAGTGGTGATGGCTGAGCTGAGCTAGCCCCCAGCGCAGGTGCTGTACGTGCCTTAGAAGGTGGGTACTGGGGTAGTGCGTTTCAGTAGGTGAAGATAAGGCTTGAGTCTCTCACTACCTGATCAGCTCTTATCATGTTGGGGCAGCTACTCTTGGGAAGGAAGATGGTTTGCACAAAGCCAGTGTTCCCATGAGGGGAAAGGCCCTGCAGGGTGGCGGTAAAGAGGTTAACTACCCATGCTCACACCCCAGCTCCAGCTGGTCATGCTGGCTGGAGCGTGTCACCCACATCACCCACCCTCTGGGCCTCCGTTTCCTCCTCTGCAAACAGAGGATAATGCTGAACCCGTCTCCTTGGGGTGGTAAGGACTGAATGAAGTAAGCACTGAAGCACTCAGCTCAGCTTCCAGGCCATTGCTGGCAAAGGCCAGCTCTGGTGCATCAGTGCCCTCCCTCCATATGGTACACCACCCACCACCTTTTGATTTTGTTTTGTTCATGATGGAGAAACAGGTTGGGATATCTTATCTCTGGATGTTTCCTTCCCTCAGGAGTTTCTTAGCCAAGTGGTGACCATCCATCCCTGTGCCTCTGACCTCTGCCCACCATGGATTGGAACTGAATTTTTAACTTCCCTTCCCTCTCCAGAAGAAAACAGCCAGCTGCAGTGTCCATTGTGCTGGCCAAGCCAGTGAGCCCAGCAGAACAGTCGGTTCAAGAAGTGCATCCAGCACCTATAACCTCCTACTCATTCTCTACAACGTAGAAGACAGCTCTGCAGACACAGGACGCTTCATATAGATGTGTACAGTATATATATATTTTTTTAAGTGACCTGCCTCTCCCCTTCTAGTCCACCATGCCCAAAGGCCTTGGGACCCTTACCACTTGGCTCTGCAGATCCAGGGAAGCCCTGCCTGTGGCTCACCACACGCCACTTGGTCTCTGGCAGATGCTGAGGCTTTGTCCTCCTTTTTTGTCACTTTCTTCCTTTTTTTTTTTTTTAAAAGAACTGACACAATAAAGGGTTTGAAAGAAAGGTGCTAGTTGCCAATGCATGTTGGGCACATATTTTGCAGCTGATTTATTCTAGGACAGTAGAGTCTGGCTGACACATTGAGGTGAAACACTCAAGATTCATTCTGGACTATGTATCAAGGCTCTGGGGTACCATGATTAGTGTGGCAGTTTGCTAGAGAAAGCAGGGTGCAGATAAGACTCGGTGAAGTATTTCAGTGCTGGCTGAGGAGGGCTTGCTGGAGGAGTTGACATCTAAGCTGGGGAGTCAACTCAAGGAAGGTTGTGGTTGGTTTCCAGAGGCTGGAGTAAGTGTGCACATACCCAGGGGCAAGAGATGGAAGGGACAGTGGGGGTCTAATAAGCCAGCTGTGGGGTTAGGGAGCAGGACATGACCTGGGGGCAGAGAGTGACGCTGTGGTGTGTGTGAGGTACGTGGTAGAGAGCAGCTGTGGGTAGGCCCAGCAGGAGCAGGAAACCAGTTGGGAGTGGGTTGCCCTCACATCTATGCTAGTGACAGACATAAAGGTGGTGGTAGCCATAGGCCATGCAGCCCCAGAAGCGGACCGAGGCATGAGGGTAGAAAAGTAAAAGATGTGTCCCACTGTGCCAACCCAAAATCAAAGGTCCACTTCCCTGGGCCCAAAGCAGTGTGGAACACAGGAAGTCATGGAGGCTTCTCTCCAAGACTGTAGCCTTCTGGGGTCAGCAAGAGGCAGCAGAGGAAGAGAGCACTAGGTTGGAAGTCTTGGAGGTCCAGTTGGCCTCCGGCTGTACCCTTAACTCCTTGGGGTGGTAAGGGACCTTGGGCAAAGCCTGTTCCCTTTAGCCTCTCTCTCTCCTCTGACTAGACCAGTGTTCTGATGGGGCTTTGTTGACTTAGCGCAAGTCTTTCAGTTTAAAAATGGAGAGATTTCACTGAAGAGTCTCAATTTCTGGCTTCTTGAAAAGTCAAGAAACCAATCATCAGTGGCCTCCACTCCCTTGCGGCAGCAACCAGCTGGAGCTGAGCAGTCTCTGAGTCAGGCGGGCGCTCCAAGGTCTTCCCAGGCCCCTACTACCCATCGCTCCCTCACCCTGAGGACCTGTGTCTGCTGCCATCTGTCATCACATTTGTACTGTTCTTTTTGGTACAGAAATAAATGCAAATAGGAACATGAAAAAATGAAAGCTGGACCAAGAGGACCTTTGTTTAAAGAACAGTGGGCAAGCTCCTGTTTCTTTTTGGAAGCAAAGTGGATTCCTGTGTGTTAAACACGCAAACCCAAGTGTGTCTGTGTCCAAAGACCACAACCCACTTGACTCTACCAGCGTTTGTGTGTTTTCCCACCCAAAGAACTGGATTTAAGGCCTTTAGTTACCTCCTGGGGTACACAGGCTGGAGCCTAACAGACAGCTGAGAGTCAAAAGTTCTACACACTACCTTTTATTCTGATGTGAACCGTGGCTCTGAGGGCTACTGGCAAGCTCTGGATAGGCTGAGCAGAGGGAACTGGGGGATTGGCACAAAGTGGGGCAGGCTTATGGGTAGAGAGCTGGGTTCTTCCTGGGTGAGTGATGCTCTTGCCCCAGGTGAATAGCTGGAGATTCAGAGGCCAGAAGGGGAGAGGACAGCAAATGTGCCCAACATTTGGGGGGTTGGGTTTGGGGTGGGGTGGTCCGTCCTCCCTGCCCGTGGGCCTGGATCTTGGAAGTCACTGTGGAGTCAGAAAGGGTGTCTATCTTTTGGTCCATCTCAGCCTTCTTGCACC
>PVIY010042988.1:0-20603 GCA_004026745.1 Myrmecophaga tridactyla | reverse complement strand
ACCATAGGCTGCCCCTGGTAGGGTAGGGTAGGGTGGGGTAACCTAGCGTTAGCTGTGGCTGGGTCAGGGGTGCGCGCGCGCGGAGCTCGAGGCCAAGGGGAGAGGAGCGGAACGCGGAGGAGGGGTCCCGAATGAAAGGGTTCGAACTCCGTACGCACCGGCTGAAGAGCGCGCAGAGTAGGAAGAAGACATGCCCAGCAGCGTGGAGGGAAGTTGTGGTCTGGGCGGGGAGAAGATAAGGATGCGAAAAGGAAATGGGCAGTTATGACAAAGGGAGATTGCGTGCAGTGACCTGCCGTTACGCAGGATAGCCAATGAAGAGAGGGAGCGCAGAGGGGAAGGGGCAAGCGAATTGGCTTGGAAATATGTATTGGAGGGGCATGGTCGGGCGCTAGGACCGGGCTCGGGAAGGTGCGACATAGGAGCTGTCGGGGCGCGCACTTGCCTGGAGATGACGCGACGGTGGCGGAGGTCTCCGGCTGGGACGAAGCGCTGCTAGGGGAAGGGACTCAGCTACCTTTGCTCTCGGCTCGCTTCTCCTTGCGTGTTTCCCAGCTCCCTGTCTTACCTGCCGGCACTCGAGTTCAGCTCTGCTCCGGAGACGCTTAGTCTCTCCTCCGGCCCTGCGGCTCTCTCTCCGCCCCGGAGCGGCCTGGTTACGCACCCCTCCACTCTGGCGCCGGGTGGTGGAGGCCGCCGCAGGTCCCAGGCGCTGATTGGCTACTGCGTTCCTGCGGTCTAGGAAGGTGGGAGCCGCTCGGCCTCCGCGGGCGTCTCAGTGTTTCCCGCCATGTCGTTCGTGGAGACCCGGAGCCTCTCGGTTTCGCGGCGCGGTCGCCTCGGGACCCCAGTCACGTTTCCAGGGCCTACGTATTCCGTATTTTCTCAGGGGAAGAGTTGGGGTGAGGGCGAGGTCGAAGAGGAGAACGGATGCGATCAAGTTGCCCGCAGTCTGCGGGCGGAGTTCTCTGTTGGGGCGTCGTCCGAGCCGAGGAAGGGCCCGCTCTTCCCGCCGGACGGGGATGGGTCTCCGTTACTGCCTGATAAGCGCAATGGCATCTTTCCGGCGGTCGCCAGCGGCCAAGCCGGGGCTCAGCGGTGGCCGATCCAGATCCTCTCTATGCTGTGTTCGCTGCTGTTCGCTGCCCTCCTTGCTTTTCTTCTTGCCATCGTCTACCTGATCGTAAAAGGTACTGAAGCCCGTACTTTGAAAGTCTGTTCAGAATAGAAGTTAATCTAGGACATGTGTTTTGCCTCCGTTGTCCCCACCCCTTGAAAAGCAGACACGCTAGCAGCCCTTTCACCTAGTGCCAGAATCTGCACCTTTCTTTTTTTTTGCTCTTACCCCTCTGTCATTCTTTTTCCAAGGTGGAGGGCCTGAGCTGTGATTAGACACCCATTTTAAGAAAGTGTCATTTGGTAAGCGGGTGTTCTTGAAATAAAATCATTTGGGGTGAAAGTGTCAAAATAATATTGTCAGAACAACTGTCATTAACAGGAAATCGTGAAAAGTGCATGTAATTAAAATAGGCTACATAGGTTCAAAGGATTTGATCCATAAAACGGTTAAAGATAATATGCTGTTCGCCAATTCCTCCGGTAATATCAGAATTTCTGGAGAACAAGGATTTCTTTCCCTCAGCCCAAATGTATACATTTATAGGTGAAATCGTTAGCTTCTCAGATTTGTATTAGGTTGCATTTGACCAAGTAAAATTCTGTAGGAGCCATAGGTTTCTTCCTCTTACTATCAGTTTTATTTTTCTGTGTCTGAAGGTGAAATATTGGCCAGATTAGAATAAAAATGGATGTGCTCTGAAAAGTTTTGCAGAAGCTTATATGGATTTAATATATAGCTAGGTACTGCATATTACAATGAAAAAAATATACCTGAGTTTTAATCTTAGTTCTCACTAGTAAGTGTGACCTTGGCCAAGTCATTGAAAAAGAAAATAAAACACTACCTTAGTTTTGGTTTGCTGTAGAGAAAACACCCAGGACGTTATCATTCGAGTTTTAGTTTCCCTTCACTAACTCAGATTTAACTCCAGTTTTTATTTTTTTTCTCATTGCCTCCCCACTCCTAATGGGCTGCAGATGGCATCTAACAGCTTACAATGCTTGATTTTCATATAAGACAGATTGTCAAGTTAATGTGTGTGTTTTACTTCTCCATGAAATGGTATTGGGTGAAAACTGTCAATGTTAAATATTTAGCTGCTAGTATTTTATTTATCACTTCCAACCCACTTTTTATTTTATTTTTACTGTAACTTTGAGAGTTAGTTTAGTCTTACAAGTACTTTCTCTTTTGCTCTGAAAGATTGTCCTTGCATTATAAAGTTATAAAGCCATAGTAAGTTAGTAAGTGGAAGTCAATTGCAGAAGATATTGAGCTCTGCTTAAATTTTGGAGGATGGGGAAAGCAACTGAACTCAAGACCTAGTATGTTTCGTAATGTGCATTTCACAAAATGTCTTCACAACTAACCTTATGAAGTAAACATCATCCACATTTTATACATGGTATTTAACCTATAGAGCTCTTATTTGCTTGCTGGAGGGTATTTAGTTAGTAAGTAGAATCAGAATTGACCTAGTACTTTGACTCCATAGTACTCTCAACAACTCACCATGTCTTCCTAGCCTTTGAATTACTTTTCAAATTGTGAAGTAATCTTACTTTTCTACCTAAGCCCCTCTTTGTATTTACAGAGTTACATGCTGGAAATTTGAAGAATGAGGATGGTATAGACACAGGGTTATTAGGTACGTACTTATTTGGCACTTGATTTGATTTGACTAACTTTTGTTTAAACTATAAAATATTGGATAAAATGCTTTATATAGTCCCATGTACAGTTGATTTCATTTACATGTATGTGTTAAGTTTATATTAAATTTCCTCTGTATACACACAGATAGTGTCCATTATAAAATTATGGCAATAGATTTTGACCGGAACTGTATTTGTCCCAGATCCAGAGACTTAAAATTTTCTTGTTGCCTAGTGGAAGAGGCTTCAACATGTCCCAGGAATAAAAAAGAAAAGAAAGTTATGGCAGATTTAAGCAGAGATCAAGAAATAATTTAAATTCAAATATTTTTATATGCAACTTATTTTTTCTTTTAAATGTGTGAAGCATTGGGCGTACTTGCACAAAGAGAAAGACCTGACTTCTATAAAGTGTCCATAAAGTACTATAGTTTACAAGGTGTCCAGTGAAAAACTCAAGGGTTATTTATCCTGTATTTGATTCTGTCCACCAAAATGAATTTGAGGAGTTCAGAACTTCACTTGTCTAGTATATTTTAAGCCAGTTTGCCACAATTCATTTGATCACTCTCAGTTGAAAAAAAAAGTTTAGACTATCCCTCATATCCACCGTAAGCCCATCTTAGCTGAACTGTTTAAGCAACCTCTTCTAAGCTAATGTCATCACAGTAATACAAAGTATAGCCTACCTGGTTTTGCAGAAGGGGAAACCTATACTTTCTTCAAATTATAAGCAATTTAATTTGCTGGATATCCTATCAAATTTTTGCCTATAAACTCTTCTCAACTTCTTGCATGAGAGGATATTCAATTTTAGTTACTAATTTTACCAGTCTTAGTTGTTAAACTGTTTTCTCTCCCTAAAACAGCCTGGAATAGGAGGAATTTATTGATCTGCCACCTTTTGATGCCGTAGGTTACATTGTAACCTACTATGAACTAGGCATGAATTGTAACCTACTATTTTTTAAAAGTTGGCATGATTTCACATTTATGAAAAAAATGGTGGCAGTAATCTTCTGAAAAAATATCCTGGTTAATGGTAAAAGAAATAAAATAGGACTTTGTCACTGTCCTGCTTCTTTTTCTGTTTCCAGTTGTTCAAGCCTGGTTTTGCTTTTGTGTATGCTTTGATAAATACATGATACTATAATAGCAAATAGGAAGATCTTTATCTAAGGCTTTGCTCATGACATGAGTTTACTTTAAAAATTCAGGAACACATAAACTTAGAGAATTTCATTGGTAACAGAGACCATCAGGAGGTAGAAATAGGGTAAGATATTGGGTATTTGGAGCTGAAGGGGTACAGATTGTGCAAAAGGACTGAATGTAAAAACTCAGAAATGGACAGCACAATACTACCTAATGATAATACAATTATGTTAAAACTGAATGAAGCTGAATGTGAGAATGATAGAGGGAGGAGGGCTGGGGGCACAAATGAAATCAGAAAGAAAGATAGACAGTAAAAACTGAGATGGTATAATCCAGGAATGCCTAGAGTGTATAATGATAGTGACTAAATGTACAAATTTAAAAAATGTTTTTACATGAGGAAGAACAAAGGAATGTCATTACGGCAGGGTGCTGAAAATAGATGGTAATTAACATTTTAAAATTTTACCTTATATGTGAGACTAAAGCAAAAAATGTTTATTTACTAGTTAAAATTTATATTTTGACTAGTGCATTTCCTACGTATAATTTATGTAGACAGCTTAATTGAACACCATAAGTACATGGAACCTTGAGTAGGACATGAGATTCTGTTGGTTTGTCCAGAGTGTTGCCCCGATAAATCCCAGAGTGATTTGAACAGTGAGTAAAAAAGTATTTGCAAAGTCCCCTTCAGGGAATGATGAGAAAGGGGGAAAATTCAACTTTCCCAAGTTGAATTCTTGATATTCTCACAAGCAGTGTGGACAACCAAAGCTATAGGCTGAGCCCCCAATCTTGGGGTTTGTTCATATGAAACTTAACCCCACAAAGGATAGGTCAAGCCTACTTAAAATTAGGCCTAAGAGTCACCCCCAGGAGAACCTCTTTCGTTGCTCAGATGTGGCCTATCTCTCCAGCCAACACAACAAGCAAACTCACCACCCTACCCCTGTCTATGTGGGACATGACTCCCAGGGTGTGGACCTTCCTGGCAATGTGGGATAGAAATCCTAGAATGAGCTGACACTCAGCATCAAGGAATTGAGAAAATCCCTAGAATGAGCTGAAACTCAGCATCAGGGGATTGAGAAAACCTTCTTGACCAAAAGGGGGAAGAGTGAAATGAGACAAAATAAAGTGTCAATGGCTGAGAGATTCCAAACAGTTGAGAGGTTATCCTGGAGGTTATTCTTACGCATTAAATAGATATCACCTTGTTAGTCAAGATGTAGTGGAGAGGCTGGAGGGAACTGCCTGAAAATGTGGAGCTGTGTTCCAGTAGCCATGTTTCTTGAAGATGATTGTATAATGATATAGCTTTCACAGTGTGACTGTGTGATTGTGAAAACCTTGTGTCTGATACTCCTTTTATCTGCATTATCAACAGATGAGTAAAACATATGGAATAAAAATAAATAATAGGGGGAACAAATGTTAAAATAAATTTAGAGTGAAATGCTCGGTGAGGGGGAGGGGTGGAGGGTATGATATGTATGAATTTTTTTCTGTTTTCTTTTTATTTATTTTTGTGAATGGAGGCGAATGTTCCAAGAAATGATCATGATGATGAATACACAACTATGTGATGATATTGTGAATTACTGATTATATGTGTAGAACGGAATGATCAAAAGTTACGAATGTTTGCGTTTGTTTGGTGTTTTTTGGTATTTAAAAAAAAATTCAGGAAACCTCTTGAATGAGCAGAAACTGATGTATCATGGCAAAAAAACTAATTAGCTATATCAAACGCAGATCCTTTTTTGAGCCAATTTTCCAGTGGTCAAATGGAGAATATATCAATATCACATAATAGGCTAAGGCATTCAGTTTCTTGAGATTAATTTTAATGTAAGCGTGGTTATTCATATAGCAAATATATCTATCAGGAGAAGAGATTTCAGAGAAGCAGACCCAAGATGCTAAAACTCCTGAAATGTTAAGACAACTGAGGTTAACACTGGGTCTCATATTTTTCAAAGCTGTAATTCTCTGATGTCAGGAGAAGAATTTTGAGTTAGCTTCACAAAATAATGTTTTAAATTGACTACCAGTCTCCAGTTAAAACTCCACTTGAGATGGCTGATACTTGAAAACAGAGGCCAAGATTCTCAAAATTTGACTTACATTCAAATCCAAATCTGCCCTGAGTTGATTAACTTAAATATCAAGAAAGATGGCTTCATTAACTCACCCCTGGAAAAGTGCCCATGAAATTATATCCTTACCTTTTTACAATTGTTATAAAAATATTCACATGAAGAAATATTTCTAAATCTTTAATAAAATCTTGTTGAAGTTGTCCCTTGTGTTGGGAGAAAGTGATGTGCAGTCTTTTATCAGATGATAATGAGTTCATTGTATTTATTATTTTGTCTGGTTTAGCAGGAATTTATAGCTAAATGAAATGTTTGACTCTTACATATTACCCTTTTTTTAATATTTCAGTGATCCATGTCTAAATTTTATTGTAAACCTGCCTCAATTCTTTGTATTAAAGTAGGTTGGTTATTAGAAACAATGTGAGCATGTAACTACTCTGCGATGAAAGAGTTCTCTTTTTAGCTTGATAAAAATTTCCCATGCTGCAGATATTTTTGTTGCAATTTAATCGTAACCCAAATGTGGCATAGCTCAGTTAAGAGCATATTATAGCAATGATTCTCAATATGGTATGTATTAGAATCATCTGGGGAATTTGTTTAAAAAGGTCCTTTGGAGGCCTAGGGATTTTAATCTGCTCAGGGTGGGGCTAAAGAATCTTCATTTTTAACAGATGATTTTCATGCTGGTAGAGTACAAGGACCACAGTTTGGGAAATATTTTTGCATGCCCAGAGACTCAAGTTTTTAAATGTATCCGAGGGTGGTGAAAGTCCTTGGGGTGGCCTGTTGCCAAACAGACTAACAAGAAACAGTATTAGCCCAGAAGCCTGTAAAGAAACTTAACTTGCAAGGATTAGAGACATTGCAGTACTCTCATCACCTTTGTTTTCCTGAAAGAAATCTTCATGGGGAGCCATGTTTATAGTAAAAAAAAGAAGAAGAAAAAAAAATTATCAGAGCATTACTTGTTCCTAATAGCTAATAAGATTAGATTATAATCATGTTCATCTTAACTAGTGAGATAGTCCAGCCAGAAGGGTTTGACTGATGTTATCAGCTGGCTTTAGAACTCATCTGATCTCCCCTGGGTAGAGTTGAGATGGCCACTGAAAATTTTTTAAGTTCTGTTTATAATTGTGCTGCAAATCATCCCTTTCTGAAAAGTTTATTTTTCAGGGAAATTAATAAAATAAAAGTTATTTAGTTAAAATCTCATTCTAATCATTCCTCCTTGAGGTTACTCTCAGGCAAAATTGCACTAATCATATACAACATTGAGTAGTTTCATTTTTGTACATATTGGCTTTTGAATCTTTTATATTTCTCCAAGTTTTATGACATTTCGCACAGTCCTATTTCCAACTTTGCATTTTCCCCTCATCTTAATATTGGTATAATAGAATGCCACTTTGAGACAAAACTAAAATAAATATATAGGTAAGGTAGAATTGCCTTTAGCAAAATATACTTTGTGCTAAGACCATTGTTGTAAAATTAGATGTGGGGCTAATATTTTTTATGTAGATGTTGTAAATAGTCAATGCCATACAGAAATCTCAATTGTAATAGGAGATTTTTAAAATGGTGTTCCTTTAGTGTCTAAAAAGCTTTTTTTTTAAATTGTGAAAAATAACATATATACAAAAGAGCAATAAATTTCAAAGGACACTGCAACGGTTACTTGTGAAACAGATATCAGAGTTTGTTATAGGCTATAATTTCACAATTTTAAGTTTTTATATCTAGCTGCTCCAAGACATTGGATTCTAAAAGAAATATCAATATAATGATTCAGCAATCATACTCATTTGTTATGTCTTTTCTTCTTTGTATAACTCCACCTTCTCTGATCTTTCTTCCAGTCTTCATGGGTATATATAGATCCACCTTCTCCTTTGATCTTTCTCCCAATCTCTAGGACTGTTTGGATTATGCCCATTCTAACTTTTTCATGTTGGAAAGGGCTGTCGATAATATGGGATGGAGGATGAAACTAGTTGATGTTCTGGAGAGGCTGGCTCCTCTGGGTTTCAGGACTTACCTGGCTTAGGAACCCATCTGGAGATTGGAGGTTTCTAGAAAGTAATAACAGTGCATGGAACCTTTGTAGAATCTCAGATAAAGCCCTAGGTGTTCTTTAGGGTTGGCAGGAATGGTTTTGGTTAGAGTTTGACAAGCCTTGATAAGTTGCAATGTCTAACTGAAGCTTTTGTAAGTGTAGCTTCCAAAGTAGTTTCTTGACTCTGAACTCTCTCATCTACTGATATGTTATTTGTTACAAATCTTTCCCCCCTTTTGGTCAGGAAGGCATTGTTGATCCCACGGTACCAGGTCCAGACTCATCCCTAGGAGTCATATCCCACGTTGCCAGGGAGACTCAGTCCTGGATGTCGTGTCCCACCTGGTGGGGTGGATAATGATTTCACTTGTAGAGTTGGGCTTAGGCCACATGTGAGCAACAAAATAGGTCCTCTGAAAGTAACTCTTAAACATAACTATAGTAGGTCAAGCTTCTGTGCTATATAAATAAGCTTCACAGGAGCAAGCCTCAAGATCAAGTGCTTGGCCTACTGACTTGGGAGTCCCTCATGTTTTCTAGGAAGCTTTTGAACCTGATATCTTTGTTGCCTGTCATTTACTGGTATATCTAGTTAACATCAACTCCATCTGATAGTCAGGACCCAATCAGTGTCTTGTTTTTTGAGCTAACCTATTTCGTTCCTGTTTTATGTTTGAGTTGTTTCTAGATCTCTGCACATCTGCAGAGAAGTGAGTGAGATATACTCAGTTCAGTCAAAGATGAAGAGTTCATCAATTATTTCTTCACTTCTACAAAGTGATAAGTGGGAATTCTGCCATCATAATTTCATGATACAGAATATTAAAAACATAGTAAAAATTTGCATGGATAAGTGTGTTGGGAAATCAGCCATTCTTTTAGGCATCAATTGAGAAAGAACTCACTCTCAGTTTCTTCCTTACAGTGAGAAATGATTACAACTGTGAAATTGAACCTTTTAGCCAATGTGTGAACCTCGTAATTTGAGTCCATAATCTAATAAGAAAGTTTTACAGCGCTATCTGCAGCTGAATGAGGTAACCCATATATTTCATCTGAAAAGAGTTCATAAATATGTTATCCTATATAACATGTTTATAGCCCAAAACTTGTAAAATGGTATGACTTGCTTATTCGTATTAGCAGTGAGAACAGTAACTAAGGTAAGAAAGAAGAAAAAAACAAGTACAAAATGACAGGAAAAATAGAAACCAAAATATAGATTTTGGAATTAAGATTGTTTTATTTTTTCTCTTATCAGTAATTTTCTACAATGAATAAGTATAATTTGCTATGAGGTAAGCTTTGTTTAAAGAAAAGTGCCATGCAAATAATACATGCTCAATTAACAGTATAACTATTTATTGAACTTTTATAGTATGCCAAAAACTAATTCATCTTTTACCTGGGTTATTTCATCTAATCTTCCTATATACTCTGCCTCTATTCCACATAAGATATTTTCTTCTAAACCAAAAGTCAAGGTAGGATTTGAACTTTTATGCCATGATACAATCCAGGTGACATAGCAAGGCAGAAACTGTAGGGGTTATTAGCAAGAGTTATTGTACAGCTAAATTATTAGCCATAAAGTCATTACAGTGCCTGCCTGTGTTAAAAAAAAAAAAATAGGAAAAATCATTACAGCTCTCCTCTTAACACATAAAAGCAGTAATCACCAGACGTTGGGACCCTCTAAAATTTCAACAGATTAGTTTGTAATTGTTATGCCTGGCCGAAATGTGATGGTCCTGAGGGTTATTTGTTAGTTTAATGCATTCAAACTTTTAACTGGTATCAGAATCCCCTAAAGAACTTGTTAAAACTCATTTTGATGGGGTTCATCTGATTTAGTAGGTCTGGGATGGACTCTGAGAATTTGCATTTTTTAAGAGTTCCCAGGTAATACTGATAACAATGCTTGTTCAGAAAATAAATAAATAAATAAATACTCTAGAGATTTTCTTTTTTTGAATATGTAAAATCTCAGGCCCTATTCTTGTTTATATAGTCAATCACTTAAGTGACTAAGTGTGTGATCCTCAGTATACCATTAGGGTTCATTGGACCTACTTCATATTTGAATTTGGGGGGGCAGTTCTAACTTCTTTAAGAAGTTAAATTTCTTTACCTTGACTTTTAGTCTTCCAAAGAATAAAGATAAAGTTATTGTATTTTCAATAGAATAAAACTTAATCTTAAAATTGTATTGCTCCATTTTACCTTTTTATAAACCAAGATATATTATAAGATGTTAGTGATTGCATATTTCCTAGATCTTGAACACTTTGCTATTTCATTCTGTTAGGAATTATTTTAATATTACACACTTGTTCTCAACTGTGGTAAGAAGAATAAAATAAAATGAAAACAGAAGAATGATAGATCGTCTAGAACACTGGTCAGCACGCTATAGTCCTCTAGCCAATTCTGACCTACCACCTGGTTTTCAAGTAAAGTTACATTGGTGCACAGCCTCGGCTATTTCTTTATGTGTTATCTATGGCTGTTTCGTGCTACAACAGCAGAAACGAGTAGTTGTGGCAGACATGCTGTGGCTTGCAAAGCCAAAAATAATTACTACCTGACCCTTTACAGAAAAGTGTGCTGACCCATGGCCTGGAGAATTCAGCAGTGAAATAAATGTATACTCTTGCATCATATTTTTTTATACTTTATTGTCTAGAGTATTGCATCATGTTTCAGAAATAAGAATGCTGGATGTAGCATCTTTCTAAGTTTTTTTTTTTAATATATACTTTTATTGAGAAATCTTCACACACATCCAATCCATACATGGTTCTACAATCAGTGGCGCACAGTATCATCACATAATTGTGTATTCATCACCATGATCATTTTTAGAACATTTTTGCGTCACTCCAGAAAAAGAAAAAACTCATACATCCCATACCCCAACCCCCCCTTTCTATAGGCTTTTAGCTTCTATTAAACACGAGAAACAAAAATTTTTCATTTCTACCCAAAATGGCAAAGAGGAGCAACTTGACAAATGTTTCATAATTAAATGAATCAAAAGATGAACGCAAGAAAACAGCTCTCTAGACTTTCATAATGTTGATGAGATTGATTATATATCTGAACTCTCAAGATGACTTCAGATGGTATCCTAGAATAATTTTCTTGAACTTAAGAATTGATGAGTGAAAAATATATTTCTAGGTGCAAAAAAGGAAATAAATATTCTCATCCACTTAATCACTCAACAGAAAGGATCTCAGGTATTTTGCAAGAATAGGAACAATCCCCTTTTGCTAAAGGGATGTTTGGCAGTGTTCTTTTATCTTTTAAAGTGTCTGTGCACCCTACTTTATTTACTACTCTTTGTAAGTGGACAAATCCTACATGTGGGTGTGCATACAAAGGTGATTGGAAAGAAATGACAAAATGTTCATTGGACCTTTCGAATTGCTATTCATAAATCTAAAGATGAAAAATGTTTTGCAAATTATGGAGGAAAGGTGGTTGTGTTCAAAATGATCAGCCGTGAAAGGTTTAAAAAATTCCTTCAATTATTTGCCTTGATGCAAAAAAGAATAAACAGAACAAGCTAGCACCAATTAGAGATGTATCTGAAATCTGGAATCAGTATTTACAACATAGATATGTTCCAGATTCATCCACAAAGTTAACCCTTGCACTCAGAGAACATGCCGATTTCTGGTGCATATTTCTTCAAAACCAGGAAAATAGGAAATAAATGTTTTCTTTGTTTATGTCTTAAAATCTCTAACAAAGTTCTTTTCATTTTTTCTTTATTATTCTGTTAATTCTTTATAAAATGACTTAAAAATGAAATCAAAATGGTCCATTGGGCCTACATGATAAATAGCATTGACAATTTCACTGGTAAATTGAAGATTATGAGTGTCACAGGTGAAGAAATGTAGGTAAAACAAGATTGGTCATGAGTTGTTCAAAGTTTGGTGATGGGTACTTGAGGGGTCATCATATTCTTTCTCATATATTTATTTGAAATTGTCTATAATAAAGTTTTTTTTTTTTAATTCCCATGTGTATCTGATGATTTACTAGGGTTGGAAACTGCAGATATTATTTATTTGTCAATTTCAGTTACTTTGTCAGAATGTCCCTTCTGCTGCTTTACCTTTTTCAGCAGGAAGGGGAGTGGTTGCTACCTGCCTGGTTGCAGGTGGGCAGTCAGTTAAGCAGAAACCTTTACCACTGTGGCTGCTCTGTGCCTGCAGTGCTTAGGTTGCACTGGCAGGATAGGAAAACCCCTTTCCTTTGCTCGGGAACTTGTAAATAAGAAGTATGGAGATCAAGGCTGTCCAGCTTTCTGCCTTGACATGTAGTGAGAAATTATTTGAGGAATGTGAGGACTTGAGTGCTCTATAGACTATGGGTTAAAGAGGGTAACAAATTATTTAAAATACCTGCCATCCTCTTAAAATTAGAAAACTTTAGAATCTGATAAAAGTTGAAAAAGTTTGAGTGCATAAACATTTTTATGAATTGTTGATTCATTTTGTGCATGTTAGGACATTTAAGCTTTTATTAGTAGCTCACAGGTTACCGTTTTTCCAATTAAGTATTACGTTAATTCCTATTTAATTTCATAAAATACATGAATTATTAAAGTAATATATTCTCACTAGGAAAAAAATTCAAACAGTTAAAGCTTCAGAGTGATCCACTTCTGTGTCTTCCCAGATCTTTTTCTGTCAATTTACAAATATATGGTCATTTAGAATGTGATTTCATCACTATTGTAGGAAAAACAATTAGAATCATGCATTATCTGCAGCTTTAGTAAAATATTTTGGACTTCATTCTGTATCTGTATATAGATTTACCTCATATGTTTTAATTACTGCATTGTATTACATAGTCTAAGGATACTAGTTTAAACATTTCCCCACTGACATTCAGTTATTTTCTTACTGATTTTCCATTATTTAATACACTGCTAAACCCTGAGTTTGCCAAGTAACAAATTTAGAAGCTCTAAAACAGAACTTGGAAATTATCAGTGTGCTCTGTCGCTCTTAATCCCATTGTTTACGGCTGGAAAAAAAGTTTTATGAAGAATGTGTAATTGATTGGATAACAGTACTTTAATAAGATATCTTTGCTAGTTTCGGAACATGGGAGTTTTATTTTTTCCTAACCTTTTCTCTTTATGTATAATCTCTGCTAACTATTGCCTTCACATCTCTGACTTCATAAAACTTTTGAAAATGACCACACCACTTCCCAATAAGCATAAAACTACTAAACAATTAAAATACTCAGACTATATAATCTTTTTCTAGATTTTATAATAGTAAGTTGCCAACATACCTTCAGAAAAGGACTTCTTCCTGTAACCAAAATCACTTATTCTGAAAAATGAAAATAAAATATGCCTTTAGATAAGTCAATATAAAACTCCAGCAAAGGTATTAGAATTGGAAATCACCAACCCACCCCTATCCTTTTGCATTCAAGTGGTTTCTACAGATGGAAAAGAGGAATTTCCATCATTTCATGAATTGATGAAAATGGAACTGTAGAGAAGAATGCTGTGAATATTTAAAGGCTTGTATCTTTTGACACAAATTCTCACAAGTTTTAGATATCTTTGTAGAAATTTGCAGACAAGTACAAAAATGTTATTTGTGCATTGTTTTTATAGAAAAAAGCTGGAAATAAAAAATATGCAGAGGAACTGTTGCTATGTGTATTAATATCAAAGCTCCCCAACAGAGATTGTTATAAAAAAAAGGCAAAGTGCAGAACAATGTTTATGGTGAGAATCCTATTTGTGTGAAATATAACAAGAAATATATGTATTACATAACTATTCCATATATTTACCTACATTGCCTAAATGTCTGTAAAGTTTTTTGAAAGATGCACAACCATCTCTTAGTTGATTGCTTTTAGGAGTAGAATTGGTTAGCTGGGGAAGGAAGATATTTAACTCCTTTTTTAAAAAAATTATTTATTATTAATTTTTAAAAAATAACCAACGTAAACATTCTTAACTTATGATCATTCCATTCTGCACATATAATCAGTAATTCACAATATCACATAGTTGCATATTCATTATCATGATCATTTCTTAGAGCATTTACATCAATTCAGAAAAAGAAATAAAAAGACAACAGAAAAAAATTCATACATACCGTACGCCTTACCTCTCCATTCATTGATCACTAGCATTTCAATCTAAATTTATTTTAACGTTTGTTCCCCCATTATTTATTTTTATTCCATATGTTTTACTCATCTGTTGATAAGGTAGATAAAAGAAGCATCAGACACAAGGTTTTCATAGTCACACAGTCAATTAACTACATTTTTATATGCTTTTATACCTTTTAAAGTATATGTGCATTTTATAAAATGCAAAATATCCCATTTTTAACTTTAGGATTGTGGAGATACTGACTTGTAACAAATTTAGTTAATGGGAGTTGTCAACATTTGTTGGCTTTTCTGCTTATTCATAAATTGAGTAATTTTCAGAATCAAAAGCACTTCTAGACTACAATAATGTAATTTTTTTTTTTAGCTGTATCATTTTGATTTGACTGTCAGTGATGTAACTGTTGATTAGTTAAAAATGAACATGAAATAATTAAATATGCTCAGTTTAGAGCAGGCACTTAAATCATGGAATACTCACTTCTGAAAAAAGTAAGAATGCTCATATTAAATTTGACAGGTACAAAACGCCTAAATGAGAAAGCTTGATGGGCTTTAGAGATCCTCACATTTTGTTATTTTTAATCTGATATTTTGTCTTTATACTTCAATAGTTTTATCAGTCTGTTGCTATGCTTCTTGTAGTTTACAGAGAGTTCAGTGCAGTTAACCTATTTTGTGCTAAGATACAGGCACCTTTTGTGGATCATTTGGGGCAGCCAGGGAATTTGACAGTTTATGAATCTTCCTCTACCATACTTTACAATCTTTCTCTGTTCCTCTCGGTGTCATGGGGAACAGGGTCATCATTGATGGTGATTTTTCATATCAGTTTCTGTGAATTTCCATTATAATCAGAAATTATTGCTTTTTGCTGTGAGTGGTAAATACATGTTTATTTAAAACAAGTTTGTCATTTGACACTTGATATTTGCCATGCAGATTTATATATATATTTATATGCTGTATGTATATGTGTTTGTGTGTGTAGTTGAATTTGTAAATCTCTTTTATGGTTCATGAATTTTGTATCATAGTTAGAAAGGCTTTTCTTTTTCCTAGGCTATAAATGACTTTTCAACGATTTCTTCCACATTTTAATTTTATTTTTACATTTTGATTGTAGATGCATTTAAAAATTTATCCCTGTATAGGGTATGAGTTATGAATTCAACTGTTTTTCCTCTTTCCACATGGTCATCCATTAAGTCACTAACATTTTTATTTAACTATTTGGGCTTGCTTCTAAACTTTTTGTTCTGCTCCTTTCATATATCAGTATCACATTGTTTTAAGTATTGAGGTCCTATAATATGTTTTTTTCTATAATATGTTTTAATATCTGATTGTACTAGTTTCCCTTTAGCTATTGTTGTCTATTATTCCATATGTATTCCATATGTATTTTAGAATTAGCTTGCTTTTTCCAAAAAAAATATGTATTTTTGCTATTTCTATTGGGATTACTTTGGTTTCATAGATTAATTTAGGGAAGAGTTGATACCCATATCATGACCAGTCTTCCTGTTCATTGCTCAAGTTTCTTTTCTGTTCTTGGGAGCACTTTTAAATTTTCTTCGTATAAATCTTTTTTTTCTTGCTATGGTAAATGGATTTTCTTCCATTAAATCATCTAATTTATTATTTGTATATATGAAAGCGATTGGTTTCTATGTATTAATATTTTTCTCAAACATCACAAGTTTTTCTGTTTAACTAGAAATTATAGTAATTTTACTATTTTTCTAGTTTATTTCTCTCTAATCCATTTGCCATATAATAGAGAGATCTTTATGAACCTTAATATGCTCAGGTTACTCCCCCAATGTGGTGACATTATTCTTAGAATGAAACTCAGATTCCTTTTCATGGTCTACAATGCCCTGCATGCTGTGGAGCCTACTTACTGTGACTTCGTTTTCTTACCTCTCTTCTCTCATAATCTCTCTGCACTCTTATTCTTTCTGTTCCTAAAATATACCAATTAGTTTCCCGTTTCTGGGCTTTGTCCTGCCTATTTCCTCTGCTAAGGCAAAGAGGATTCCAGGCAAAGGGAACCAACAGGGCAAAAGTACTGGAATGTGGTTTGCCTCATTTATAATTGTGAATGTTCACATTTTCAAACTGAGTTCTAATGTTAACTCCTTAGAGGGGTAGCATCTTATTTATTGCATACAGTTATCACAACCCATAGTTATTTCATTTATTGATTTATGTACCTTTCTGTTATCTTTCTGCCCCACTAGAATTACTCCACACAGACAAAAATCTTGTCTGTTTTGTTTACTGCTCTATCACCCATATAGTAATAAGCACATAGTAGCTGTCTTAGTTTCATAGAATCTGAAATAAATACCATACAGTGGGTTGGCTTAACAACAGGAATTTATTGACTCATGGTTTCAAAGGCTAGAAGACTTGCTTTCTCCCAGATTTGGTATTTTCAGGCTTGCTGGCAATCTTTCGGGTTCCTTGGCTTTTCCATCACATGGCAATGTACATGGTGGTATTCTTTTCTTTTTTATCTTCCAGGTTCCATTGACTTCAGTTTCTGTCAGTCCTCTGTGGCTTCTTTCTTTGCCTGACTTTCACTGTGTTTATAAAGGACTCTGGTAATCCGGATGAAAACATAGCCTGATTCGGTTGGGCCACACCTTAGCTGAAGTAACATCTTGAAGAGATCTTACTTACAGTGGGTCCACACCCACCAGAATGTAGACCAAAACCAAGAACATGTCCAAACCGGGGTATACAATTCAATTTAATCTACCCTGTAGCCCTTCAATGTATTTTGTTACATGAATAAATAAGTGAATTAATTTATGAAGGAATTTTTTTAAATTGGCATCAAAAGAAAGTTGTGCTTAGGAAAACTTGGCTACTTTACATATACATATTCTCAGTATTATGGTCACCATTTGTAACCATGGGGTTAAAGTTTCAACAGAAAAAGTCATTATTCTTTTCATATCCTTAATGAGATAACAAAACTCAATAATTTGACAAAGGAATAACATCTAAAATCTTCAAGTTAATTCATTCTACTTTTGTATCATCACTTTGTTTATTCACCCATTCTTCCATTTCTCAACCTTGTTCCTGTTTCTTAGGTTTAGTCTAATACAGTGCATTTGACTTGATTTTTGTGCAGTTCTGAATTGACCACAAATAAAATTTTGGTTCCCAACGCATTTGTAATTTGGGGGGTACTTTTTGTTCAGATACTGAATAAAAAGTTAAAGAATCACATTCGATCATTATGTTTATAGGAAAGCTGTAAAGGGGTGGCACTCACATAGTCTGTGTAAAGTACATGGTGTAGGATGAAAGAATTAGTGCTAAATAATAAAAGATAGCAATTGATGACTCATGGAGTTAAATGAAATATGTCATGACATCTTGACAGTGAAATGCTATAACAATTTTCTTCCTATAGCTGAATTTTGTAAAGCTGAAGTGAATTTATACTCTTTCCACATATTAAAATATAACTGAATTAAAATATTCAATGATACAGCTTCTCATTGTACATTAGTATTTTCATGTATGTATCACCTAGCTTGTACTGAGCTCAAATCGCTTATAACATCAGTTACATGTAATTCGGAAGGTCAAAAGTACATACTATCCTCTGAGCATGAGGATACTCGTTTAATTTAAATTGTTTTGCTGTTAATAATTCAAGTTTCCCCTTTTCTTCCTATTAAGGATTCTGGACTCTGCTTATAATATCCTTAACTGCCGGCTTCTCCTGTTGCAGCTTTTCTTGGACAGTGACTTATTTTGACTCTTTTGAACCAGGAATGTTTCCTCCTACTCCACTTTCACCTGCCAGGTTCAAGTAAGTATTCCTATTTCTTCTTGTTTCTTTTTTAACCCACTCCAACTCTATTGAAAACACTGAAATAGATTGAAGCAAGAGACTGCTTATTTGTGAGATAAGATGTTGAGCCCTTGTGCTAGGGAGAATATTTTTAACTCAGTATCTAGGTAGTGCCATGGTTTTTTATAAAAGAAGTTCAAGAAATTATATCAGAACTGAGACACTTTGATGGGTATTTGTCCTTTAGGAATGGAATTTCATTTAAAACATTTATAAAGGTTAAAGCTAATGTCAACAGTTTAAAAGTTTTGCTAGATTTATGTATTAATAGACTTACAACAACTTAATTGTTTTGGATTTTCCCTTGGGATTTAAACTCTATGTAGTAATTAGCAAGCATTATGGCACCTATATTAGTTTTCTAGGTTTGCTGTAGCAAAGTATCACAAACTTTGTGGCTTAAAACAACAGCAGTTTTATTGTCTCATAATTCTGGAGGCTAGATGTGTGAAATCAAGGTGTCAGCAGGTTCATGTTCTCTCTGAAACCTGTAGGAGAGAATCCTTCCTTGCCTCTTCTGGCTACTGGTATTTGCCAGCAATCCTTGGTGATCTTTCGCTTGGTGCTGCAGGACTTCATTCGCTGCTGTTGTCATCTCATGGTATTTTGCCCTGTATTTATCTTTGTCTCTTTTCTCTTCTTATAAGGACAATAGTTATATTAGATTAAGGGTCCACCCCATTCCAGCATGACCTCATTTTATCTTAATAATTCCATCTACAGTGACCCTCTTTCCAAATAAGGTCACATTCGTAGGTTGCAGGGATTAGGATTTCAACATGTCTTTTTGGGAGACACAATTCAAACCATAGCAGCACCCACTTTATACATGTAGACCAGATTAGATGCATTTCTTACTGCAACAGATGTTTCTTTGTGTTTTAATAAGCTTCAGAAAATTCAGTAGTTAGTGTTCTAATACAGTTTATTCATGCCAGGAAGGCTCACGTTTTTATACAAATTTTCAAATAAGAACATCTAAGATCTCTACTTTATTCTACACATTGGGACAGTGCAGTGTGGTGGTGAGGTTAGAAAATAAATTCTATTAAAGTTATGCATATTACGATAGTACTATAGCGATTGCTTTTTTGTTTGTTTGTTTAATTTTTATTCATAAAACAAAGTACAAGCACATACATTCTTAACATACAAACATTCCATTCATGGTATACAGTCAATGGCTCACAATGTCATCACATAGTTGTATATTCATGACCGTGATCATTTTCTCAAACATTTGTTTCACTCCAGGAAAAAAGAAAAAACTCATACATACCATACTCCTTACCCTCCCTCTCACTGACCACTCTATTACCATCTACCCAATATATATATTTTTAATTTTAACATTTGTTCCCCCTATTATTTATTTATTTTTAATCTGTATGTTTTACTCATCTTTCCATACCATAGATAAAAGGAGCATCAGACACAAGATTTTAACAATCACACAGTCACATTACAAAAGTTATATCATTATACAATTGTCTTCAAGAAACACGGCTACTGGAATACAGCTCACATTTTCAGGCAGTTCCCTCCAGCCTCTCTGTTACACCTTAAATGAAAAGGTGAAATCTGTTTACTGCATAAGAATAACCTCCAAGATAACCTCTGGACTCTGTTTGAAATCTCTCAGCCACTGGCACTTTATCTTGTCTCATTTCTCTCTTCCCACTTCTGGTCGAGAAGGTTTTCTCAATCTCTTGATGCCAAGTCCCAGCTTATTCTAGGATTTCTGTCCCACATTGCCAGGGAGGTTTATACTCCTGGGAGTCATGTCCCATGTAGAGATGGGGAGGGCTATGAGTTTGTTTGCCATGTTGGCTGAGAGAGAGATAGGCTACATCTGAGCAACAGAAGAGGTTCTCTGGGGGTGACTCTTAGGCCTAATTTTTTTTTTTTTTTGTGGATTGGTAAGTCGTTTATTCTCAACAAATAGAATCAACAAAACTAGTTACTTGGGTAAAGAATCAAACGTTCAACAACAAACAAATATTCATTTTTCTGTTCTACATATATAATCAGTAATTCACAGTATCATCACATAGTTGCATATTCAACATCATGATCATTTCTTAGAGCATTTGCCTCAATTCAAAAAAGGAAATAAAAAGAGAACAGAAAAAGAAATAAAACGAAAACAAAAAAAAAAAGATTATACAAACCATACTCCTTACCCCTCCCTTTCATTGATCACTAGCATTTCAAACTAAATTTATTTTAACATTTGTTCCCCCTATTATTTGTTTTTATTCCATATGTTTTACTCGTCTGTTGATAAGATAGATAAAAGGAGCATCAGACACCAGGTTTTCACAATCACACAGTCACATTGTAAAAGCTATATCGTTATACAATCATCTTCAAGAAACATGGCTACAGGCGGGCCACGGTGGCTCAGCAGGCAAGAATGCTTGCCTGCCATGCCAGAGGACCC
>PVIY010042987.1:0-20633 GCA_004026745.1 Myrmecophaga tridactyla | reverse complement strand
TTTTTTTCTGTTTTTTTTTTTATTTCTTTTTCTGAATAGATGCAAATGTTCCAAGAAATGATCATGATGATGAATACACAACTATGCGATGATATTGTGAATTACTGATTATATATGTAGAACGGAATGATCAAAAGTTAAGAATGTTTGTGTTTGTTTAGTGTTTTTTTGGTATCTTAAAAAAAAGAAAAATAAATTGAAAAAAACTTTAAAAAAAGGGGGGGGATTTATTAAGTTGCAAGTTTATATGTGCTAAGGCTGTGAATATATCCAAATTAAAGCAAAGCTTTAGAAATATCCAACCTAAGGCATCCAGGGAAAGATACCTTGGTTCAAGAAGGCCGATGATATTCAGGGTCTCTCTCAACTGGAAAAGCACACGGCAAACCTGGCAGCATCATGAACATAGTGGTGTCATGGACATGGCAGTGTCTGCTGGCTTTCTCTCCCAGCTTCTTGTTTCATGGAGCTCCCCTGGGGCGTTTTCCTTCATCTCCAAAGGTCTCTGGCTGTGTGGGTTCTAAAGCTTTTTCCAAAATGGTTCTCTTTTAAAGTGCTCTAGTAAGTAACCCCACCTTGAATGGGTGGAGACACATCTCCATGGAAACCATCTAATCAAAAGTTACCACCAGAAGTTGGGTGGGTCACATCTCCATGGGAACAAAAAAGAAGCTTCCATCCAGCAAAATTGAATGAGCATTAAAGGACATGGCTTTTCTGTGGTCCACAAATTCAAACTGGCAAAGCCCCTAAGGAGATAATCCAATCAGTGGGAGACTTTAAAGGAAGAAGAGAGACTTTTCACGGTTTCTTCAGTCAGCAAGCTTCTCCTGTGGAGTTTGTCAAGACCTTTTATTGGAGCTGCCAGCTTCACAGCCTGCCCTACGGATTTTGGACTGTTCCATTCCTACAGTTGCAGGAGACACCTTTATAAATCTTGTATTTACAGATCTCTCTTGTTAGTTCTCTAGAGAACCCTGACTAATTCACCACCCACATATCTCCTTGGGTAGGAGTTTATTCGTTAATGAAATACTTCAAATATGCAGAGAATAATTTGACAGACACCCATCTACTCATCTGCCACCACTATCTAAAATACTTTAAAAAAACTTTACCACTCTCCTGAGGTTTATGTGTCTAATTACTGTAAAAGTTTGTGATCATCTATTCCTTATGTACATATCTATCTTAATTTGCTTGAACTACTGTCACAAATACCACACAATGGGCTGATGTAAAAACTGGAATTTATTGGCTCCTGGATTTAGAAGCTGGAAGTCCAAAATCAAGATATCAACAAAGCTTGATTTCTCCCCACATCTATAGCATTCTGGGTCCTGGCTGTCAGCAATCCTTGGGGTGTCTTGGCTTAATAGCCCTCCTTCACAACACATTGCAATGTCCTCTCCTTTATCTTCTGGGTTCCCACTGACATCCTACATCTCTTTATAAGGCCTCCAGTAAGCTGGATTGACCCATCCTTATTCATTTGGGCCATACCTTAACTAAAAACAACATTCTCAAGTGATCCTTTTGAATGGGTTCACACCCACAGGAATGCACATTAAGAACATGTGTGAATTGAACCACATAATTCAGTCTAGCACAATACCTACAAATAAAGCTGAAAAGGGAGAATGAAATGGAATATTTCTAGAGAAATGCAATGGAGATTGCCACCCATGTTAGAGCTTCAAACCCATGTCTCAAGCTCCATAAACTGAGCAGACCAGCTCTCTCTTGTGGTTGGACAGCACTATCCTTCTCTCCGGGGCTGACTGGGATGTGAGCATAACCGCTAGTCAGTGTCGTCAAACTGAAATATCTCTTTTTGGATCTTTGCAGGGACTATTCTGGGAGGGTGTGATTTGAGGTAGCTGCTGGATTTGACCCTGACTGCATAGATGTTAAAAAGGCAGAGGAATTCTGAAACTCCCCTCTCTCCCACTTAGCTGCCCTGTAGGCAGGACAGATGCCTCCTCACTGAGACCTCCTTGAACCTCCTGGTTTCCCTGGCCATGGAATTTCATAACTCATCAGGAAAGACTTGTCTGAAAATGAACTAAGCAACATTTCTCCATGGAGCCGAGGCTGTGTTAGTTTATTCATCCAGGGAACAGAAGCCATGACTTCTAAACCCTTGGAAACCAAGCCAGAGTCAACTATCTTTAAAACATGTTTCCATGGGGCCTCCAGGAATCTGGATTAAACCCCACCATTATTCAGACAAAAAGGTGTAGATCATTTAATCCAAAAGCAGCTCCACCACTGGGAAAACTATTTCTATAAGAGACAGAATGTGCTTCAAAGCTCTTTGAAATGGCAGTGACACCTACATTGGAGAAAAGAATCATTTCCTGGTATGCGTGTTGCTATGGGAGAGTTATGATGCTTTACTCAGTGTCTCATCTTGATGTGACCCATAGGGTACTGGTGGGGCTTCCCCATCCATAGAGAGAGGTGCAGGGTGCATCAACAGAGACTTAGCTCACATGGCACAGTAATAGCAGAACTATGGAGGAGTAATGGTGGACGAGAGGAGATAGGGCAGCTCTTTCCCTTCACTCACCTTCCCCCCACCTCTTCACTTCTTTCCAGTCCTCTGCCATCTGTTTTTCTTTGCAGCTTAGTTTCCTTCTTCTTCCTTTGCCTTTCCATGTTTTTTTTTTTTTCGCCTGTTGTTGGACTTGTCTCATTTGCCTCTGAATGTCTAATTTTGGATGTCTGTTTCCCCCGGTGAACTGATGGCATAGCAGGGCCACTGTGCACTGCTGTGCAAGTTTTCCACTTCACAACTCTAAGGGCACCATTCCCATCATAGTCACTACACATTTATTTATATGTGTGTGAATAATATCTATATATTCATGGCTTCAACTTCGTCCTAGATGGCAATGAAAGACTTTAAGAAAGGGATGGCTACATCTAATTCGCACAAAGGTCCAGTCAACTAGAGGGCAAGGACAAAGACTTCTTAAACACCCACCTCCTATATTCAGGTCAATGTCTGGGACAGGGGCTTTTCAGTCCATGTTTTATTTTATTCTTTAATTAAGTTACTTACTGCTAGTTATCTCTACTAGAGCATGGTTCTGAATTACCCCAAAAGAAAGTCTCAGAAAAGGATGCATTTCCCAGAATCGCTGGAAAGAGCTTTATTTAATTAAAAACTCGGCTCCTAATATACTAATAATTGATTTGGGCACCACAGCAGGTGCTTTTCGGATATCCTGGGCTTTATGGGATTATGAGTCCTCATGACAACTCTGTGAATTCATGTTCTCATCAATGCAAACAGAAACTCGGGCTCAGAGAGGCAAGGAGATTGTCCAAAATGTCAGCTCTAGAGTGAAAGGCTAGAGCCATTCCACATCCTGCCAAGCAGCCACAGGTCCTACTGCAGCCTGTCCGAGTTGAAAGGTACCAAAAATGGAAAATACACACTGGATTTCAAAGATCTTGTACAAAAAAAGAATGCAAAATATTTCATTAATATTTTTTAATATTGAGTATGTGTTGAAAAGATAATGCTGAATAGATTGGATTAAGTACAATATATTATTAAAATTAATTCCACCTGTTTCTCTTTATTTTCTTTCACTGTAGCTAGGAGGGAAATTGAAATTATGCAAGCGGTTTGTATTTGTAGGTTGCATTGCATTTCGATCTGACAGCTCGAATTGCTAGGAGAAGCTGAGGGAGTTGTTTTTATCTAAAGGGAAGAATACAACAGCAAGCTGAAGACTGACAACAGTTCCAGCTGGGTCAGCCAGTTGGCCCTGGGACCTTTACCTCTCTGTGCCTCAGTTTCCATCTTGAGGAAAATGAAAGAACTGACCTCCACAGGGGATAAGCTCTCCTTCCAATTCCATGTTTTATGAAGCCAAAGGACAAATGAGCCCTGTTTCTTGTCTTTCAAAAAACATATCCAGTCATACTGGTGATTTTTTGGTTTAGATATATAACAGCCCAACTGAGGAGATAATCTTTTTCTCAGGATGCAGAAGAAATCATTATAATGCTATTGATATAATTCTCCTTTAACTCCTGCATGCCAGCTGTGATATCCTACTTGTTTGCTGGTTAGTAACTGTGGGTGAAGGTATAGTCAGTATAGTCAGACGCAAGAAAATCGACTACCTTTGGTTCATAGTGGCTTTTAGGATGTTTTTCCTCTCTATCTCTTCATTTCTGTCTTGCGGTTTATCTCATCAACAGAAGACCTTGATTCAATCATTTCCCTGTAATTTACTGATATCATCTCTTTCACTAAATATAGAATACTGCCTCTCTCAATGCATTTTACAAGCACGTCGTATGTTGCATGGAAATTAATTGAGAAATTGGAGTTACTAATAATGCCTTAGAGTGCTACAGATGTACAGTTGAATCTAAGCTGCCTAAATTAAGAAGACTACGTCACTGGAATTAAGAAGTAGAAAACAAAGCAGACTCACTGCAAAAATTCTACTAGAATCCAGTCACGTACTTTTCAAGTCAGGCAACCTCTGTTTACAGAGTGCTTTGCACATTATTTTAGCTGCTGGCTAGAAGTACAGTACCTAGGGAAAGCCAGGTACCTCCCTACTCTGCCCTGCTCCATTACTGCTCAGAGAGTTGAGTATGCTGCTCACAATTGCAAGAACAGTGTACTGCAGAAAGGACAGTTCCCACTTCCCTTCAATGGCGACCTTGCTTATTTTGAAATAAAAGACAATTACCACCCCTAGAAAACTAGCTAAACATTCAAGACACTCAACTTGGTTGAGTTTCAAGACACTTGACTCAATATCTCATTTCCATGTGACTTCTATGGCAATAAAGGGAGTTTTCTCAAGACTTAGAGACATGCACGAGAGAGAGCATTAACAGATGAAATACTCAAATCAGTTGAAACAAGATAAATGAGGTTATGATACTACGTCAGTGGACAAAGGGAGGTGGGATGGAGTTTACACTTTTGGCCACTGTTCTAGTTTGCTAGCTGCTGGAATGCAATATACCAGAAATGGAATGACTTTTAAAAAGAGGAATTTAATAAGTTGCTAGTTTACAGTTCTAAGGCCGAGAAAATGTCCCAATTAAAACAAGTCTATAGAAATGTCCAATCAAAAGCATCCATCTAGGGAAAGATACCTTAGTTTCAAGAAAGCCGATGAAGTTCAGGGTTTCTCTCTCAAGTGAGAAGGCACATGGCGAACATAGTCAGGGCTTCTCTCTCCTCTGGAAGGGCACATGGTGAACGAACATGACGTCATCCACTAGCTTTCTCTCCTGGCTTCCTGTTTCATGAAGCTCCCCGGGAGGCATTTTCCTTCTTCACCTCCAAAGGTCGCTGGCTCGTGGACTCTCTGCTTCATGGTGTTGCAGCATTCTCTGCTATCTCTGAATCTCTTTCTCCAAAATGTTTCCTCTTTTATAGGACTCCAGTAGACCAGTCAAGACCCACCCAAATGGGTGGAGACATGTCATCACCTAATCCCATTTAACAACCACTCTTGACTAAATCACATCATCCAGGGAGATGTACTGATTGCAGTTTCAAATATACACTATTGAATAGGGATTATTCTACCTTTAAGAAATGGGATTTATATTAAAACATGGCTTTTCTCAGGGGGGCATACTTCCTTTCAAACCAACACAGCCACCTTTTCACTTGATTTTTGCTTTCATTTATTCCCTCTGCCTCATTCCTGTTGGGGATAAAATGTGTTTTTTTTTGGAAAAAGAAGGCTGGATTTAAATAGGATCTCAGGGTCAAGTACCTGAAGGGATTTTAAGGGGAAAAGGACTTGACCTAAATCCCTTTAGGCCTAAATCTTTGACCTAAAGATTCATCTCCAGTAGTTAGTTTTTGACAGGTGAAAGCAGATGTCTCAGCAGGTTCAACACTGAGTCTAGTCCTTGGGGCAGTCTCTGTTGCCAGCTGACCTTCGGGGCTACCATGTTGAACCTCAGCATATGAGGTCAGCTCTTCGCCCCCAAAGGTGCCTTGGCCCATGTGACAGGGTCACAGCCCCACAGCACTGAGTCGTTTGTGGGGAGAAGCAGCCTGTAAAGCAGAAACCCCCTTAACTCATCTTTCAGAGCAGAGAGTGCCCATGTGCCCTAGAGGGTCACCCTAATAACTCTGTGCCCCCAAAATCTGATTCAAGATGAATGCCTTCCCTGTCTATGGCTTAGTTTGGATTATATGATGTGTGAATAAAACTACTTAAAAATGAACAGAGGGCGGGCCATGGTGGCTCAGCTGGCAAAGTTCTCGCCTGTCGTGCTGGAGACCCAGGTTCGATTCTTGGTGCCTGCCCATGCAAAAAACAAAAAAAGAACAGAGAGAAACAAGTGCTAGAGAAAATGCTGAGAAAAAGAGATATATCTATTCACTGTCAGTAGAGGAATGAGAGGTGCAGCCCCTTGGAGGGCAGTGTGGTGGTTCCACAGGAGGCTAGGGGTGGGGTTGCCATATGATCCTGCAACCCCGTTATTCGATGTATACCTGGAAGAACTGAGTGTGGGGACATGAGTGGACATTTGCACACTGGTATTTCTGGCAGCAGTGTTCTTGATCCACAGTGAATGGAGGTGACCTGAGGGCACAACGACTGAGGAATGAAAGGCGGAACTATAGTATATACATACAATGAACTACTGAGTAATGCAGGAAGGAATGAAGTTGTGAGGCATGCAACTAGATGAATGAACCTTAAAGAATGTACGTTGAATGAAATGTCAGGAACAAAAAGACAATTATTATCGTGCTTCAATCATCAGGGATAACTATAATATAAAAACTTGGTGAACTAAAAGTCAAGAGCATGGGATATCAGGCTGGGATATATTGTAAAGGGTCCTAGATTTAAGCTATTACAGCAGTCACATCTATTCAGGAGGTGTAACTAAATTCTAACATACTGAGCTGTTCGTATATAACATGTCTTTCCCAGAAACTTCAGGCATTTATGTGACATCTGAGACTCAGAGTTAGATCTCTAAAGCTATGAAAGTCAGCACTACCCCACAGGAATTGTTTTAAAAGTTGAAAAAGTGATCAGACTTCGAGTAGAAAGATGAATGAAGCTGATCTGGATAGGACTAAGGTATATCAGAAGACTGGGTAAAGGATGATATCATCCTTTAAGTTAAAACTTCAACTTCTGTATGAGACTAAAGGGAGAGATGTTTACTTGGTGCAAAGTTTATATTTTGAGTAGTGCGTTTCCTAATTTAACTTGTACTGTCAGTTTAGTTGAACACATAAGTACATGAAATCTTGAATAGGGATTAGATTTTGTTGGTGTGTCCAGATTAGTGTGATGCCCCAATAAATCCCAGAGTGATTTGGAAAGTGAATAAAGAAGTTTTTTCAAAGTGCCCTTGAGGGGATAGGGAGAAAGAGGGGAAAATTCAGCTTCCCCATTTGGAGAATTTCTGATATTCTTGCAAGCAGTGGGGACAACCAAATCAATAGGCCAAGTCCTCAATCTTGGAATTCAACTCTATGAAATTTATTCCTGCAGAAGATAGGCTAAGCCTACTTAAAATTAAGCCTAAGACTCACCCCCAGAGAACCTCTTTTGTTGTTCAGATGTGGCCTCTCTCTCTCTCTCAAAGCTGACAGGGCATGTGAACTCACTGCCCTCCCCTCCATGTAATACATGACTCCCAGAGGTGTAAATCTCCTTGGCAACATGGGACAGAAATTCCGGGATGAGATGGGACCTGACATTAAGGGCTTGAGAAAACTTTCTTGAACAAAAGGGGGAAGAGAGAAATGAGAAAAAATCAAGTATCAGTGGCTGAGAGATTTCAGAGTTGAGAGGTTTTCCTGGAAATTATTCTTATGCATTATATAGATATCCCTTTTTAGCTTATGGTGTTTTGGAGTGGCTAGAGGGAAGTACCTGAAACTGTAGAGCTGTGTTCCAGTAGCCATGTTTCTTTTTTTTTTTTTTTTTAATTTGCATATGGGCAGGAGGCACCAGGGATCGAACTCCAAACCTCCAGCACGGCAGGTCGGAGCTCTGCCTGCTGAGCCACGGCAGCCGCCCACCATGTTTCTTGAAGATGATTGTACAATGATATAGCTTTTACAATGTGACTGTGTGATTGTGAAAACCTTGTGTCTGATGCTCCTTTTATCTAAGGTATGGACAGATGAGTAAAAAATATGGATAAAAATTAAACAAATAATAGGGAGGCAAAGGTTAAAATAAATTGAGTAGATTGAAATATTAGTGTGGTCTTTGAGAGAGAGGGGTAAGGGGTATGGTATGTAAGAGTTTTTCCATTCTTTTTCTGGAGAGATGCAAATGTTCAAAAAAAATGATCATGGTGATGAATACACAACTATGTGATGATATTGTGAGCCATAGATTGTACACCATGTATGGAATGTTTGTGTGTTGTTTTATCAGTAAAAATATTTTTTAGAAAAGGTGAACATCTTCTCTCTAAGTCACGTGTGAGAAGGACAACTTCTCTTTAAAAATTCAAGGTTTCTTGCCTCATAACCGATAGCATAAATGGAAGCATGCAAGGACACTTCACCCTGGCTTCCTGGTGGATCCTGATGAAGCCCATGGCAGAGCGAGAAAGCACCCCCGTGGGCCTGCTCAGGGCCCCAGGAGGCATGCAGTCACCACCCACGGAGACCCGTTTTCCCGCGTGCCGGCCGTGGGCAGTGTGTTCTTTGTTCATCAGCTTCAGGAGCAAGAGCAAGTTGTGACAGGGACTTCTTGTGAGTGTTCCACCACCGTGAACACACTGCCGTTAACTCTTGATTCATCCATGTCATCGCAGGTCTGTGCGGGGATCCCATGGCTTTCTCTCTCTCCATCACCCCATGAGTACATAGCAGGGCATCAGATGGCATTTTCACAAGCACCAACCATCTTACTCCTTTGCTAAGTTCGGTTTTTTGTTTTCTTTTTTGGCTACTACGATGCCAAAAGAAGTGCTCTCTGTTGCTCAGGAATTGTCTGCCATGAACCAAAGCTGAAGACAAAGAGGCCAGAAGAATCCCACCTTTGAAAGGAGTCTGAAAACAATTGGGAGAGATGCACCTTTTCAGATCAAGCGGCTTTTTCCAGCCGGCATCAAGACCGCCCTCCTCCAGGCTGTAGAAGCCCATGAGTCTTGGGGGAGGGACTTGGAGCCATCCTTGGGCCTCAGGGAAAAGAGTCCTGGGTCTCTCCTTGACTCCAAGGTGGGGTGGTGGCACCCCTCCTGTGCCACAGCCAAAAGAGGGGTGCTCCAAGAAACTCATGCAGAGAGAACGAGGTTGCTTGCAAGGAGTGTGCCATTTCATTTCCTTGGCCCTCAACTTAGCTACGTGGGGAAGGAGGACTACAGAGAGAAAAGACAAGTGAGATGGGGGTGGGTGCAGGAAGCCTGCATCCCCCGCCTGGGTTGGGCAAGGACATATGGCTGCCTGTGAGTCAGGTGGACACAGCAGAGATAGCCAGGCTGACGAGGGTGGCCTGAGGACAGGAGACTTGGGGCTGGCAGGTATGAGAGCTGCTGCCCAAGAAATCTTCTGCCTCCCAACCCAGGAGTCCTTCCTCCTCACCCATGAACCCATGTTCCCTGTAACTCTTCCTGCTCCACTCCTGGAACTCACTCCTGCACTTCAAGAGAATCAGCACGTGGACTCCTCCAGCCAGGTAGAGCATTTAAGAAAAGGCTATAATGTCACCAGAAACCAAGAAACGCTCATCCCTTTCCCTCTCTTCTGTCTTTCCTCTTTACCCCAACACCCCAAAGCAGCTAAAACCAAACGTGGGAGGAACAGGGAGAGAAAGAGCAAACCAAATTTCGCCCAGTATGCTGGGAAATGTTTTCACAATCATTAAAGTATGGATGAAGTGGAGGTGGGGAGCCCCGACTTGGGGTATTGACCAATTTCTAGGGTAGAAATACTCCTACCAAGGTCAATTTGAAGCTAACAATGTGATGTCCTGAGCACATTGTTGGGGAAATATGCTCTGTAGCACACTGTTATATTCAGTTTCCACCACGCAGATGCAGTAGATATAAATCCCCAAAGCATAGATGATAATGAAATGTAGTAAAATAATTAGGAAGCAATGACTATTTTAAGTATTCATTACATATTTTAAGTACTCATTGTTTTTTAAAATATAATTTATTTTCCATTTTTATAATTTAATTTTCAATAATGAGATTATTTAACAACCACTGAAAACTGAGCACTTGGCCCTAGTAAGCCTGCGTGAAGCACCCTAGCTGGCTGCTGTCCCCAGCCCCAGGGATATCCTTACTGCTGAGGCAGGAGACATACTGCAGTGATGCCAAGCAGGACATTCCATTTGGCTCTCTTCTCCTTCCCCTTCTCACGTCTTCAACACCCTCCCTCCCGCAAACACATAAAAACACACACAATCACATAGCACAGAGCCCATATCGCAGAGAAAACCAAGATTCAACTCCAGGAAGCCCTACTTAGCAGCCATCCCTTTCTCCTTCTTGCGTGCAAGGAGTGGATGGTGACCCCAGGTAAGGTGCACAGGGGCCTCTGGGAAAACAGTTCAGGATGTTTTCCAGGGGTATGTGCAGCCAGACCTTCTCAGGCTTTTCATGGCCTCAGTGCTCAAAGTCCAGACCTGCCCAGGCCACCCTGCATTCCCATCCCTCAGAACCAGGGCCCTGATTCCTTTTCCTGCCATGGTCCTTTAGTCCTTTCAGTCATTTACACCCTCTCTCCCACTGCAGACCGCATTTCCCTCCCTGCTGCCCCCCACACCCCACACCGGACAATCTGAGAGTTTCCCACTCATGCCTGTGGGAAACAGGCAGCAGATAATAGAAACATCCCCGGGAATCCATAGCTTGAAGAAGCTCATGAGAATTTTTATCAGCCCAAGACCTCTCCCCTCTCTGAGTTGAGCTCAGAAGGTTGGTGTGGGAGGGAGCCAGCAGGCCAGGAAGAATCAGGAGTCCCTGGAGCTGAGGGTGCTCCACGGACAGGCTGGGGGCCTGGGTGCTCCCGCCTGGGCCGGGTGGTGCCTGAAGTAGGTCCTTACAGGGCCTGAGTGGCAGCAGCAGCTGGCCAGGGTGTGAGCCCTGTGGGAGAAGCTGCAGCAGGCAGGAGCGGCCCCAGAGTCCTCAGATGAGTAAAGGCCTGTTCTTCCCCTGACCAGAGGTTTTGCTTTTCTTATTGTTGTTGCAAAGCACTTATTCATCATTCCAGACCGATGAGGACTTTCACTGGCCTTACCAGGAACTGGCTGACCGGGGCTCAGGCCCCAGCCAGGCCCCAGCAAGATGGGCCTGGGGGAGCCTTCCTTCTCCCAAGCACAGGAAACACAAGCAGAGTGGCAGCAGGCAGGATCTCGCACAGTCCCCCACAACCCCACACGGGTGGAAACTGCATTGGGGGTGTGGTTAGCAAAGGGCACAGAATGCATGCCAACCCGAGCTCCCCTACTCCAGCATCCACCCTCTGAACCATCACCCCCACAGCTGCAGAGACATCTCCAAGCCCCTGCCTTTATCCTGAAGAGTAGGTAGTAACCTGAGCCAAAATATGTCTGTTAGGGCTGAAGAGAGGATCTGGAATTAGGGACTAGGGAGAGCATGGGGTTTCCTGCTGCTTACTGCAGCCTGCCCCAAGCCTGCCTTGGAAGAGGGCAGCTGCGAACCTGCTTCGAAGTCTCTGCAGATGCATCCCTTCTCACTCATGGTGAGAAGAACTCTCCTGAGGAAACATCTCCCTTCCTCATTGCCTGTTCATCTTAAACTGTGGTGATGAAAATTATGACCTCTAGAAGCTTCTTAAGCTGGAAGGAACCTTAGAGCTGGATTTTCCAGGATAGCCCAGCAGGTTCCAGAAGAGACGAAGAGGGAACGGGCTCCCGGCTAAGGAAAAGCATGTCAAAAAGGCATAGCACCTGTAGATAAAGAACAGTGCTCATTTTGCTTCTTCTCTCCTTCCTTTAAAAGTAGAAGACTAAAAAGAAGCATATTTTTATTTAAACCTAAACATTTCAAAAAGCTTAAAATTTGCGTACGACAACGGGGTCCCGAATCTCAAAGAAGTCTTAACTTTGCCTTACCATTACTTATAAATGTAACAGAAAGCAGTTCACTTAGTGGCATTACAAGAACTGTAGAAGCCTGGAGCATGAGTGATGTGATAAAAAAAATTACACGATGGCAAGTAAGCCCCAGGGCGAGAGTACAGTTACAGAAATGACTAACAGGGCTTAGCTCCTGCTTATTGAATGTCTCACTTTAGTTTTTGCCCTTCTTACAAACTTCTTGCCAGGAAAAGCCTCTAACATGTAACCATTTACAGAGAAGAGTAACGTTTTAACAACCTGAAGGAAACCTCAGACAGTCCATGAGGCTGTTGAGATTTCTCACTTTGTGTTCCCTGTCCAGTGCCCCGAGTCAGGTTTCCACGTTCCCACACATGGAACTGTGGACTTCTAGAAAGGATTCAGGATGGGGTTTCAGAGAGGGATTTGCCTATTTGCCAGAGATGTATGGTTGGTCAGAGAAGATGCTTTCAAAAGAGTCAGCGCCTCTCCACTCTAGTGCCCTGACACTTGGCCCGCTCCGCGTGGAGAGGCATTGATGATGCTCCAAAAGGAACCACTGCTCTTAAGAACCTGCCTTTCCCAACTCTGCAAATCCAGCCCTTGAAAAACTTCTTAAGTGTATGACACTATTTTCATTAATGAAGGGATCATCAGACATCAATTAAAATTACAGGAAAAATACGGTGGGAAATAGCACACATTATGCCAATCAAGAAATTAATTTTCCTTAATTAACTAATTGCATCTAAAACTATTCAGTTGATAAACCCCAGGTTGGCAAGGCACCTTGCTAGGCACCGTGGGAAAGACAGAGAGGAATTTGGGGTGCTCCTGTGGCTCACAGGAGGTGTGGAAGAGTATTTTAGGTGGTGACTGATGAGTATTTTTATTTCCAATCATTATTATTTATCTTAAATGGATGTTGGAAAACAAACATATAACGAATACACCAAACTTTGGGCTTTAACAGATTTAAAAAAAGATCTTTTTAGAGAGAAGTTGGCATCCCATCTGCCACCCTACCGTGAGTACCCTGATTGGTGTGCAACATTTGTTAAAATCGATGATAGCACATTTTATGATTGTACTTTATTTTTTTTAACAGAAGTAGACAGCATTTGTTGAGAGACTCTATGTTCTGGGCACTGTGTGAAGCAATTTACGTGTATTACCTCTTTTAAAACACCCAGTACACAGGACTATGAAATATGTTCTATTATTATTATTTAATTAAAGAAGTTGTAGATTTTCAGGAAAATCGCTTTACAGATTTTTTTATTATTTAGAATGAGGCCTTAGTACATAATTAAACTGAAAAGTCAGTTGGCTTAAAGATTTTAAGAAAATAAATACTTTTAAGAAGGAACATTTTAAGTAAATAATAATATATTAAGTAATCATCCAAAGTTTTAATGAAATAATAAATCATCAAGGGCAAAATTCTTGAACGTAACATACAAATAACTGAAATTTAGGGAACAAGAAATATGATATTGCCCCTCCCCTCAAAGGGGTATATCATAAATGGCAAGTTTATGAAGCTTGTGTTGTGGTAGCACTAACTCTGTCCCAGACATTATTCTAAGCACTCTACCCACTAACCCGAACAACAATCCATTGAAGTAGGGTCTCCATTTTACAGAATATGGCATTCATATGAGGGGACGAGAAAGACAGCGCTCTTGGAGTAGAAAGGTCTGGGCTTTTATTTTCTCCCTGAGAAAATGGACCATACAACTCTGAAGAGAGAATTCACCTTCCTGGTCCCCAGCTGCCCCACCCGCTAGGTGAGAAATGCAACCCCACCCTAGTACCGGGCTTAGCACCAACTCACATCAACCTGAGGTGAATCCTTTAGATTAACCACAACTTGCTGCCCAGTCCTACATCCTTGTCCTTTCTCCTTCCTTCTTGTCATTCTCTCTGCCTCCATCGTCTTCCTCCATCTGAAAGGGTTGGCTGTCATCGGTGGGAATCCTCCTGGTGAAAAGCCTTAGAAAGTCTGGGTCCAAGAACTGGAGGGGCTTCTTGCCTGCTGGGTGAAGTCGAGAGCCTGGGTCTCCCCTCTGAGCCTTGGCCCCTCAGCTGCCAAAGGGCAGGCAGCCGGGCCTCAGAATCCAGAGACGAGGCTTTGAAACCAGAAAGAAGTGGACTAGAACTCAGCTTTCCCTCTTCGTAGCTGTTCGACATTCATCTAGGAACTTGACTTTTCCAAGCCTTGGTCTCTTCACCTTAAAAATGGGAGATGTGTGCAACAGAGACAGTGAACCTTATTGTAAATGAGGGATCTTTCTTTTATGGAAGCTGTATGTCCCAGGAAACCAGTAAAGTGCCACCGACATGATAGGGCTACAGTGGATGTTTGTTGGATGAATACATGCTTTAAAGAATGCTCGGTGCTGTGATCTTTCCTGTTTGCAAGTGACACTTCATGCTGGCATTCATATGAGGGGAAACAATGTACAGTTATACAAATGTTCAAAATAAAATAAAATTTTAAAAAGAAAGGGGGGTGGGATGGAAGTAATACTCTGGGGGACTCAATGAGAGAGAACTTCTTTAAAGCCCGGATTTTGAACAAGTAGGCATTTGACACGTGCTCTGCAATAGTCATCGATGACGGACACCAGAGTGGGTCCCATGTACAGCGCTGCTAGCTGAAAAAAAAAAAAAAAAAACGTTCCATGGCAACCTCTTCCCCGCAGGGCTGCCAAGTGCTTTATAAAAAACTGGAATTTCCGTCCCAAGGTTGGGAGCCCTGAGCCTTCCCTGCCTGGCCGGCTCCCACTACGCTTGGGTGTTGCCCCTGACCAGAGCTCAGAAAGCTGCTTGCACCACCCCAACGCTGACTCACCATCTCTGACACCCAAAGCAGTTGTCTGTCTCTCCCTCAGCATAAGACCGCTCCGCGATCTTCTCTGCCAAATCACATTCCTCTTTTTTGCAGATTCTGCTGAAACTTATCTCTGGCTTGAACCTTAGCATTAGGCTGTGGGGTCGGGCTGCTTCCCAGCCCAACCAGAGGAGCCCCATGTCTCTCACTCCTGACCTCACCCTCAAACAAGCGTGGCCCAAAGATGCTCAAAACACAGTCTATAGAATACCAAAAAGCTGGCAACAACGTAAATCATGGACATAACTTAGCCTTTGAAATATGGAGTTTTCAAAAAAACTTCAATGAAGAAAATGCTTACAACATGACGTTACTATGAAAGACTGAACATCCATTCATAAACGAGAATCATTTAGTCAGCACTTACCGTGCCGAGGGCAGGGGACCACTGCAATGAAGAATGCGGCCGTGGAGTGAAGCCACTTGCTGCTGCTTCACCGACTGAGCTGCCCTTAGGCAAATCCTTTGGAAGACTCATGACCTCTCACCTGAAAAGGGAGACGCTAAGGTGGCTACCTCCTAACCTGGCTCTGAAGATGAGATCGGCCGATGCAGGTAAAGGGTAGCACTAGGAGGCACTCAGCAAACACTAGCACCCAGTACTGCAGCTATGATGGTATAATGATTCCGAATAACAATATGTGCCAGGCACCACCCTACATTCTGGACATATGATGGTGAGCAAAATTCATGCTCACAGAGGTTACAGTCTACGTGAGATGGCTATTCATCAAATGACCACCCAATGCGGGAGGAAAGGAAAGCAGTAGCAGAAAGGAATGCAGCAACCGCTAAACCAAGCAGGGATGGTGAGACCACCTTCCCCACAAGCCATCATTGACCTCCCCTGCCCGCTGAGGTGCCCTGTGCAGGAACACCCCATCTCCATACTTGCTACCCTGTTCTCCACTTGTCTGCCTACTATACCCATCCACAGTCTCCTCAACGGCAAGGTCTTTCTTTTATGGAAGAAAGACCCAGGAAACCAGCAAAGTGCCACCGACATGGTAGGTCTACAGTGGATGTTTGTTGGATGAATACATGCTTTAAAGAATGCTCAGTGCTGTGATCTTTCTTGTTTGCAAGTGACCCTTCATGCTGGCATTCATATGAGGGGAAACAATGCGGCTGAAGGTGAAGAGGCACGGGGGGTAGGGAGGGGACAGAGAGGCAGCAAACAGGCACTTGGGATCCCTTGTGAAGGGGGTTGTGTGAAAAACAAAACTCACAGTGATTCAATAGGGACATAATAGCTCCTAGGACAGAGAACCCACCTTGGAGAAAAGATGACTTGTGGAAGAAGGGGATAAAAGGGGAAATGGCTGGGGAAAAAAATGAACTCAAGGCAGGGAGGGGATTGGGGGATATAAAGGGAAACTCCTGCTGCTGGGACAGTGAGGGGCTGGGCTGGGCCCGTCAGGGTCACCAGTTGTACCCCTGTCACCACAAGGGTCGCAGAGAAGGTTAGACATCTGACGGGAATCCCACCCTGAACACTGCACATGCCTGGGAAAGCACTATGACAACACTGTGTCCCTTGGAGGACCCCAAGCCTCAACTCAAGAGACTGGAAAACCACAAAAACAGTGTAAAGAGACACACCAACTTAGAAAAATCGTGTTTTGTGTTTCATCTTCTGGTAACAAAAGTAATATGTGGTCACTAGAGAAATTTTTGGAAAATACAAAAAAAGCACAGAAGAAAATTAAAAATCCCCATAATGCCACTGGTCAGAGATACCCACAATTTACACTGTTATTCTTTTCAACATTTTTAGGCATGGAGTCCAAAAGATGTTTCCATATGTTACACTGAATTGAAACCTTCTTTCTTTTGACTTGACAAAATAACAACCATTTCCCCATGTCATGAAGTACTTTTACACCACTTATTTTTTTTAAGGTTTTTTTTTTTTTTTTTTTTTCATATGGGCAGGCACCAGAACTGGACCCAGGTCTCTGGCATGGCAAGTGAGAATTCTGCCTGCTGAGCCACCGTGGCCCGCCCACATATATTTATTTTAAAGGCTCCGTGATAATTTTTTCCATAGATGCATGATCATTTAGCCAATATCCTACTGGACCCTGTTGGACATGATATATACATATATGTATATACTGATTTTATGCCTTCAGTCAGTGCGTTATTTGCATGCCTATTATGGACCAGGCATGTTTGAGGTACTGGGTACACAACAGTTCCTGTCTTCAAGGAGTTCCTAGTAGGGAAAACAAATTAATAAATAGGCAATTATAATAAAAAATGACAAGTGTTATGCTACAGATCAAGTTTTCAAGAAATATAATTCATATTTTATTTATGACTATACTTTTATTTATAAATTTTTGAACTTTTTATTTTGAAATAATTTTGAATTTACAAGGCAGTTGCTAAAAGGATACAAACTCCACACAGAGAATTCTGACATACCCCCAGCCTCAGATACGCAGCTCCACCAATTGTAATATTCTCTCTACTTGGTCATATCATTCTATCTGTTATCTATCTACATACACACATAAATACATCTACCTATCTACTCTATCTGCTTTCTAAACGTTTGAGAGCAGGTTACACACATCATGCTCTTTGAACACATCCTACTTCCATGTGCATTTCCTATGAACAAGGATATTGACTTATGTAACCACCTTAAGTGCAGTTATTGAGTTCAAGAAATTTAACATCACATAAAGCTTACATTTATATTACAATTCTTTTTCTTATGGTCCAATAACATCCTTTGTAGCCTCTTCTCCTTCCATCTTAGATGATGTGTTGCATTTAGTTGCCATTATCTCTTAAGTTACTTTTCTTTCTTTTTTAAAGTTATGGAAACACAAAAACAACATAAATTTTCCATTCCCAAACCTTCCCATGCATACGGTTCAGTGGGATTAATTACATTCACCATGTTGCAGTGCCCTCACCACCATCCATTACTAGAACTTTCCCTTCACCCCAAACAGACACCCACACTTATTTTACGTTAACACCCATTGCCCCTGTCCCCCACTCCTGGTAATCTATACTTTACTTTTTGGCTCTAAGAGTTTGCATTTTCTTTATGGTTACTATAGGGCTTATATTTGACAACCTAAATCTATTGTGATCTTGCTTGCTTTGATGCCAACTTTGATATTGATATCAATAGTATACATGAACTATGTTCCTATACCTGTCCGCTCTCCCACTTTTATGTAGTTCTTGTCAAAAATTATGTGTTTATACATTATGAGTTCCAAAGCATTCATTTCTCATTACATTTTATGCATTTGCCTTTTAGATCCTGCAGGATGTAAAAAGTAAAGTTACAAACCAAAAATAAAATGGTACTGGCACTTATATTTACCCATGCCATTATCTTGACCAGAGGTCTGCAGTTCTTCACGTGGCTTCAGTCAGTAGCCTAGTGTCCTTTCCTACCAACTTGCTGAACTCCCTTTAGCATTTCATGTAGAGGTGATCTCGTGGTGACAAAGTCCTTCAGCTTTTGTTTATTTGGAAATGTCTTAATCCCTCCCACATTTTTGAAAGACAGTTTTGCCAGATACAGAATTCTTGATTGGAAGTTTTTTGCTTCCAACACTTTAGATATGTCATCCCATTGCCTTCTTGCTTCCATGGTTTCCCTATGATACATTGACACTCCATCTTACTGAAACCCCCTCGTTTGTCACCCATTCATTGTTTCTGTGTTGTACCTTTCAGAATTCTCTATCTCTGCTATTTGACAGTTTGATTATGATACCCCACACTGTGTGGTCTATTTGGGTTTGTCCTGCTTGGAGTTTGTTGAGCATCTTGTATGTTCATCTCTTTCATTATTTATTTGAGTATTCTATCTGTCCCTTTCTCTCTTTCTTCTTCCTCTGAGTCTCCCAAATGCATATATTGGTATGCTTTATGGTGTCCCACTTTCCTCAGACTTTGTTCAATTTTTTCTTCATTCTTTTCTCTTTTTGCTCTTCAGACTGAATGATCTCAATTGCCTTGCCTTCAGGGTCACTAGTTCTTTCTTCTGCCAGCTCCGAGCTCCTGTTGAACTGCTCTAGGGAATTTTTAAATTTGTGGTCTTCGGCTCTGTTGATTCCTTTTACAGAGTTTTCATGTCTATATTGATATTCTATTCATGTTCATCTAGTATTTTCCAGAGTTCTTTGTCCATATTTTCCTTTAGCTTTTAAACATATTTAGGACAATTTTATTGAAGTCTTTGGAATATTCCAGGTCTGATCTTCCTCAGTGATGATTTTTAATGACTAAATCTTCTTCTTTGCCTGGGCCATTGCTTTTTGTTTCTTTGTATGTTTTGTATCCTTTTGTTGAAACCTGGACATTTTGATATTTTAATGCGTTGTCCCTGGAATTTAGACTTTGAGGCATCTATTCCTTAATCTTGTATCCAGCTTGTGTTATGTCAGAGCTTTCCTTAAGTGTCAGGAGCTGACAAAAACAAAACCAACAAAACCCCCCAAAGACCCACCTTTCCCAGTCTTTGTACATTGAGTTATGTGAGCACTCTAGTTCAGGGCTTATCCTTTTAATGAGTTTAGAGAATAGTTCCAGGCCAAAGGGTAGGGGCCTCCCTGGTCCTATCTGTATGTGGGTCTTGTCTTGGGTGTATGTGTTTGGCCTTAGGAATGCCCCCATTTTCACAGGAGCACCCCCTGTTTCCTAGGAAACAGTTTCCTCATGATCCTGGCCACTAAACTATATGTCCTACAGCCAGCACTCCCTTGCCCCAAGCAGCCTCTTGCCTGCTCTTCCACACTATTCTGTAAGAGAGCTCCATGAGCTGCCTTCCTTCTACCCAAAAAGAAAGTTCTGGGATAGGGAATTACCTCAGGTGACCACCAGACAGATTGGGCCAGATGTCCAAACTCCCAGTACATGCCCAAGGGTTACTCTGCTCCCTCCGAATCAGAGACCAGGAATCCACACTGGGAGTGCAGGCTGGATCCTTAATGATTGGTGAGGGGTCACTGGTGCCAGGAACAGACAACTGGGCTATCTTCTTTTTGCCCTGAAGCACCAAATGGTCCAACTGCTCTGGGAGTCAGCAACAGGAAGAGTGTAAATGCCAAAGAAAAGTTTTCCCTAATGCTTCAAAAATATTATCCTAATACCTCAAAAGTATCACCCTTCATACAACCAAGCAGAAAGCACAAATAGAAAAGCACCTGACGTAGCATGGGAGATGAAGAAATGCTTCCAGAGAGAGACGATGTCATAGCTAAGACATCCAGGAGGAGAAGGAGTTGACCAGATAGCTATAGGGGTGTCTTCCAGAGGAGGGAGGCCAGATGGCTTTGGGGCACTGGATCACTCAGTAGAATAGAGGAAGAGGTTGGAGAGGGAAGTGGCAAGAACTGAAAAGGTAGAGATTTCAGATACATTTGCCAGCCACCCTCTATGCAAAGATTGCTATGAAAACCTTTCCCAAAAGGGGAAGAAGTAAGAGGCAAGGGATATTAGCTTGCTGGGATGGTTCTCCTTAAATCCATAATTAGAGCATATTCTCATGCCTGGGCCCATGGGGAAAGGGGAAATACAGGAAGTAATTTACCTGAAGAAGGAAAGCTTTAGCTTTCAAGGGTGATAAAATGTCAGCAACTTGAACTTCACAGATTCCAAATTTTTGGCCATTCATTCAAGGCCTGGGGTAAACT
>PVIY010042986.1:0-20606 GCA_004026745.1 Myrmecophaga tridactyla | reverse complement strand
TCTGCGAAACAAAGATAAAAATAATCACACGTACTTTCTTCTGCGTGTATTTTTCTTAAAGATCCCTTTCTGGGAGATGTAGGGAAGCTCCTAGAGACGCCCCCCCCCCCCCACACACACACACGGAGGCTGATTAGGGGCTGCTAGACTGAGTTGCAGCAAGTTCTCTGGGGGGACTGCTGTGGTTGCCTGTTGGCGGAGGGAGCGTCTCTTCACTGCGTGGGCTCTACCAAGCGCCCTGCTCCAAACTTTGCAGCCCGAGTCCGGCTTTTCGCTGCTGCGCAGCCGCCCAACATCTTTCTTACAGAGGGGAGAGCTCCTGGGGGGAGGGGGTGGGTGGGCTTGGGGGGTTATTTTTTAATCCCTCCGCAGATCTCTACTGTATCCGCTTTCGTGTGGGCTCACAGGTTTCACTGCGGTTCATTTTCCGTCTCCTCGGCGTCTGCTGAACGTCCATCCGGGTGCATCCGATAAAAGCGCATTCACAGTTTTCAGTGGTCAAACCCGAGCTCATTTCTACCTAACTACCTTCCGCTGCGCTCTGGTACCCCGGACCTTCTTCGACTCATGCCCTCCTCGCGCCAGTGCTGCGCCTGTATCTGCTAAATTCCCCGGACCTTGAAGGGCGGTTCCTCCGAGCGCAACTTGGGACTGTGGAGAGGATACGTGGACTGCCTGCAGGAGGGCGATACGGGCAGAGGCGACTTTAAGGGTGCCCTGTTCTCTGGGTACTTCACACGCACGGACACACTCGCAGGTGCAAACACCTACATACTTAACTATTTTTAAATGGGAGGAGGGAGTGAAATGCGGGAGTCAGGATAGTGACAAGTGGTTCAGCATAAAATGCCGCCTGGCTGGGCTGGGATGTTCAAGCAACTCTTTACCAATGGAGGCGGTGGGAGCAAACTCCAACACCGCACGGTGGCGGCAGATTCTGCTAAGGGCTTGGCAAAAGCCTGGCTGGAGAAAGCCACAGGTTCCCACACCTTTAAAGCCAACTTTTCTCCTCTGCTTGTTTTAGGAGGAGAAACAAAAAGAGGAAAGATCTCTTGCAGCGAGTAACATTCCTCTTCGCCTTCCCTCGTCTCTCATCTCTTGAAGCTTCGCTCTAATCTTGCCCAGCTCCGCTAAAATAGCAGGAAAATAGTTTATTTCACCACCACCCCCCAACGCACAGTTTGCTACATTTTGGCAACACCCCCCACCTAGCGGTTTAAAGTCGCCTGTTCTTTTTCCTTCTCTGGTTTCTACAAGAACGCTACAGTTTGCAAAAGTCTACCTTGGCTCTTGCTGTGGGTGGGCGGGTGGAGGATGGGAGAGGACCCCTGAAAATGTGCTCCTAAGGCGCCTTCCAGTTGCTGGGGAAGTGTTGGACACTGGGGACAGGAGGGGAGGAGAGAGAACGGTGTGCCCATTATCCGGAGCGTGATCGCTGCAGCCGAGACCGACGTTTCTGGAAAGCTGCCACCTTAGTTAAAGCAGCCCCGCTCACTCTCAGTGCATTAATGTGTTTTATTTTCTTCATAACATTTAACGCTATATGGCGTTACCTTGATTATTTGTTCGTGTGGTTACTGAAAAGACAATAACCTTTTCTAGAAAATAAACGGCTTGAAATTGGGTCTTAATCTGTGCCGGTCGTCTCCAGCCCCCCCCCCGGGGGGGGGGGGGAGCTGTAAGAATGTCCACAGCACAAAGTAGGCCTTCTATTTCTATTATTTTATTTTTTTGCCTTCCTGCGTGGCTTAGATACCCGGGAATTGGGTTTGGTATACTGATGAGCTGTGTCACCTTGGATAAAAAGCTCTTCTCTGCAAAGGATCTCAATTCTTCTTCCTCTAAAACTGGATTGATAGGGCAGCTAATCTATGGCTCTGAGACGGATTCCCTCTAAAATATACCTCCGCTTCACCTGAAAATTCTATTACCGTACAGTTTTTATTGGATGCATTCTCATCTAGGCGTTGGATATTCGTTGTGGGTATCACCTCAGCAATCAGGGATGAAAATACATTGTTCTTCCCTGGCGCTTTTCTTGAAACTTTCCCAGACTTCTACCGCGCTTGCTACATTCGTTTCTGTAAAGGTTGTCATTTGGAGGAGAGACTCTAACTAAATACGGGGGGGGGGGGGGGGATCTCCTCTGGGCCCTAAGACCTGGACAATGGAATTGCTTGGTGCGGCTTTTAAGGCTGACTTCCTGATGTGTATCTGTTGAGGATGAAGGAGAGACTCTAATGGTGTTGATGGCCCTTTGTCTTGAATTTTAGTGACTTTCTTTCTCTGGGTTGGGGTGGGCCTGGGGGAGGGAACGTGCTCACTGGGAACTGTTTTCCAGAGACACTGAACTGCCTGGCGGCTGGAGCAGATGTGTGGAGTGGAAGGTTTAATTTCACATGCAGTTGCCTTCTATTTGTGATACTTTTACATTTTTTTCGCAAACAGCTTTTTTATTTTGTCCTGACTCATAGTTAAGAGGAGGGACTGAATGCAAATTAGAAATTCCTGAAGCCAGATATGAAAAATTATTTTTATTTTTCTGATATATATTACTTGAAGTCCGAAACACAAACACACATAGTGGCCGTCACCTTTTATGGCGATATTACTGGCGCCTCTTTCTCAACTGGGTGTGGTCTGCAGGGCTGGCTAAGATTCCAGAGTGGAGAGGTCAGAGACGAGGGTATGCGCCACCTTGCACTGGCTTGGTGGGGTGCGACGGTGGGAAGTGGGAGCCTAAGAAAGGACGCGGAGGTTGTGCCTGTGATCACGGCTGAGGGCGTGAGTATGACACACGGGCGCGCAAAGCCAGCTCCGAAGAAAGCAAAGGAAAGATCCTGACACCCTCAGTCCCCACCCCCCACCCCCATATTCCTAACCAGAACCGTGGCGCTAGGCTGCCAAAGGTCGGGAAGGGGCCACAGAATGGGAGGTGAAGAAAGTGGCGGTAGGACCCGGCGGGAGCTTCCTTGGCGGGCAGGTTTAGGGCGGGAGTAAAGGAGGGAGGGAGAGAGAAAAGGGAAGGTGACTGGGAGCAAGCGTCCGCACTTGCGGCGCTGCACGAGTTGCACGGCTCGGGCGGACCGGACCGGGACTCTATAAAAGGAGCGCGTCTGCGCCGCGGCTCACAGGCTTCCCTCGGGCTGGCGCACGCAGCATCCTTCCAGCCCCCCCAGACACCTGCCCCCTCTCCGCAAGCCGCGCCAGGTTCTCCAGACCTGTGCGCCCAGCGGCATGGCTCCCAGCGGTGCGGGTGGGACCCAGGCGGCTGTGGCGCGGCGCGAACAGCCGCAGCTGCAGCCCCAGCTCCAGAGTCCCCCTTTCTGCGGCCCCGTCTCCGCGGGGCAGCTCGCCCGAGTGACCAGCGCGTGAAAAGAGAGAGAGGGCAGAGCTCCCGCGCGGCGCTAGGCGCGGCGCGGCTCCTAGACTTCACCCCACCTAGCTCGGGTGTCCGCAGCTGCCGCAGCAAACTGCCCCAGCCTAGGGTGGGGGGCGGGAATGCAAGACTCGGAGTCTTTGCTCCCCAGCCAGCTTTGGTTTCAACAGCTAGGAAACTCCTGCGGGCGGAGTCTGCAGATTCAGGACCTCCCCGGTTAGGAGACGCTCTGCCTCGAGCTGTTGGGGTAAGAGACCCCACTTGGCCTAAGCCTCCTTCCCAAACAATACATCTGCTCGCCCACTAGATGCCTCCTTGGTAAAGAAGAGTGGAGCGGTGCTGGGTGGGTCAGTCCTTAGCAACCCAGGAATAAGACGGGGCGTGGAAAGGAGCTGCCAGAAACGCGGCAGCAGCGCCAGGCGCACGGGAAGTGCAGAGGGCGCGCCGGCCCACTACGGCTGCCGCGCCCGTGACCTCTAGTTACAAGCTGGGGACCTGGGCGGAGGAGTAATAGAAGAACCTACAAAACTGACTAGCAACGAGGGACGCGCCTGTGGTCTCCTCCGCGTTCCTTTTGCCTCTTCTGCTCCATGCCCAAGAGCTGCGTCCCAGAGCCCGGGCGGGAGAGCCATGGAGGAACCTCGCGCCCAGTGTGCCGCGCCTCCGCCGGCAAGCTCCCTGACCGGGCTTGCACAAACCAACCTCTCCGCCGCTCCCTCCCACAACTGTAGCGCCGAGGACTACATTTACCAGGACTCGATCGCCCTGCCCTGGAAAGTGCTGCTGATCATCCTGCTGGCACTCATCACCTTGGCCACCACGCTCTCCAACGCCTTCGTGATTGCCACTGTGTACCGCACCCGGAAGCTGCGTACCCCGGCCAACTACCTGATCGCTTCCCTGGCGGTCACTGACCTGCTCGTGTCCATCCTGGTGATGCCCATCAGCACCATGTATACGGTCACCGGTCGCTGGACACTGGGCCAGGTGGTCTGCGACTTATGGCTGTCCTCGGACATCACCTGTTGCACTGCTTCCATCCTGCATCTCTGTGTCATCGCCTTGGACCGTTACTGGGCCATCACGGACGCCGTGGAGTACTCAGCCAAAAGGACTCCCAGGCGGGCGGCGGTCATGATAGTGCTGGTTTGGGTCTTCTCCATCTCCATCTCGCTGCCCCCCTTCTTCTGGCGCCAGGCCAAAGCTGAGGAGGAAGTGTCCGACTGCGTGGTGAACACCGATCACGTCCTCTACACGGTCTACTCCACGGTGGGCGCTTTCTACTTCCCCACACTTCTCCTCATCGCACTTTACGGCCGCATCTATGTGGAAGCTCGCTCCCGGATTTTGAAACAGACGCCCAACAGAACCGGCAAGCGCTTGACCCGAGCCCAGCTGATAACCGACTCTCCCGGGTCCACTTCCTCGGTCACCTCCATTAACTCGCGGGCTCCGGAATTACCCTGCGAATCCGGGTCTCCGGTGTACGTGAACCAAGTCAAAGTGAGAGTCTCCGATGCCCTGCTGGAGAAGAAGAAACTCATGGCCGCTAGGGAGCGCAAAGCCACCAAGACCCTGGGGATCATTTTGGGAGCGTTTATTGTGTGTTGGCTGCCCTTCTTCATCATCTCTCTGGTGTTGCCAATCTGCAAGGATGCCTGCTGGTTCCACCTGGCCATCTTTGACTTCTTCACGTGGCTGGGCTATCTCAACTCCCTCATCAACCCTATCATCTATACCATGTCCAACGAGGACTTCAAACAAGCGTTCCATAAACTGATACGCTTTAAGTGCACAAGTTGACTTTGTCAATTGCAGTGGGTCGCCTAAGCGGCCTTTGGGGACCATTTTGGGTCTGGTTCCACAGGTAGGTCGACTCTTCTTTCCCCTGTTACTGAGTCGGAGCCTAGCCTCTCCTGGGCAAGGGCACTGGGTCCCGAGAAGCCAGGACCTAGCTTGGAGAGAGCTCTGAAAGAACTGTTCAAACTAAAAGTGGAGCTTCCCTGCTGAGGACGAGTTTCGCTTCCTCCCTTCAAACCCCCAGGCTCAGCACTGACTTTCTTGTGGCAACCTATCCAAGGGGGTTGCGACTTTTTTTTTTCTTTTTTGGGAAGGTCATACTTGCCTTTCTTTGGGTATGATGAATGATGCCTTCTAAAACCAGTGGTACTTGTAGTTGTTGTCTAAAGCCTGAGACAGATCTACATACAGCCTGACAGTACTTGAACTAGGTGTTTAATATCCTGTGGTGTTTTGGAGAGAACTTTGTGTTACCGCTTCATTTAAGAACAGTTATTTGGCATCCTTCTGTCTTCGTTTTTTGTTTATTTAAACTTGGTTGGAGAAACTTGTGGATTTGGTGCTTCAAACCTTAAGTGTGTTTTGGATGGTGCAGAGAAATCTTGAAGAGTTAACAGCGAAATTCTGATGCAAAGATCTCTATTTTTATTATAATTGAAAATAAATGGGAGTAGGGGGGGAATGGGAGATGGGGAGAGTTAATCTGAAAACCAACATCCATGATTGTTTTCTGCAGATTTGTACTTTTAAAAATTCCTGTTTAGCGACTGTCAATCTACAGTTCTAACAACTCAAAGAAAACATTATGTGTGCTAGTGCCAAAGTCTGCAGATTGCTTGATATTTCCTAATTTCATGTACCTGTCATTTTAAACCTTAAATCCCTATAAATGGAGGCTATGATGGGTGACTCAGCCCAAACTGCTGCTATATTTCTTATAAATGCAATCATTTAAACTGGTTAGTATTTGATAAACATTTCTCTTTAACAAGCAAAGGATCTTTATTCCTTATCTAACTCAGTGAGATATGAAGGAGACTGATGAAATAGAAACAGTTCTTCAACGATTAAGGAATGTGGGGCAGTAGGGAGATGTATATTATGACTTGTAAAAAAATCTTCAAATGCATGAGACTTTTTTCTGATAGTCATTTGCACTCTTCCCATCTGTAATTCCTTTGTGTGCTAACATAAAGTAACCGAGAGAACTAGCTCCCTTCTTTAGAAATCTTCAAAATGCAGTAAGAGCCCCAAGCACTATATTAAGGGGGGGCGGGGAGACCTGTTTCTTTTCTCTAGTTATTTTTATTGAACTTTGGGCAGGAACAAGGATTACTGGAAAATGATATGCAAGAACTTTAGAAAAGCTCAGGGTAGCTAAAATTGAACTTGTTTTCCCTCTAATTCACAGAACTAAACCTGAGACTTACTAGGCTAGTCAGGAAACTGGCAAGCTTTGAATCTTGGAAATTTGTCACTGACCTGACAGCTCAATGAGTGGGGATATCTGGAATACTTTAAATTTATCTGTCTTTTCAAATTTCAGCAATACTTAGTTATCTCAAATTTACTCTAAGGGCTCCACAATACAGGAGGACAAGATCACAGGTTAAAAAAAAAAAGATGAAAAATGCATTATCTAAATAAAAAAGGAGTAGCCCTAAAGGATCATCTGCACAGGAAATAAAAGAGTGTATTTGGAGCATTTAATATGCCAGTGAAGATTCACACCCCGCTCTTCACAGCGGGCTTTCTGCAGTTGACACCTTTTGTCTGCAGAAGCAAGCTGTCTTTGTAAAGTGGATTCACTCTGTGCTTGCAGCTCCCCAGTCCAGATTGTCAGACAATAGCTGTATTGAGTTGAAGTACACTGCCTACGTACCATGCAGACCTTTACTTGGGGTAATGACTCTTGAAAATATACCATTCGAAGGCTCACATCCCAGTTGAATATTGATCAACATTTATACCTGTCACAGAAGTAAGATAACATTTTAGGCGTTAGATAATCTTATATTTCAGCTAGATCCCCAAGTTTCTTTGTTCGTTTGGTGTGACACTTCTCCTATGGAGATATGCAGCTTGCCACTGTTATGAATGTGCATAGAGTGTGGTATTTGTTTATGTGTTACGAATATGCTTGTCTTCTGTTTACTATTTGCTTTTATGTTATTAAGATGCTGTCTTTTGTTTTATGCGACTATGTTTTCTTTGAACCTAAGAGGCAATTAAGTCAACTTCTAGGAGCCAGAGGGGGACAAATAGTCACTTTTAACTGGTTTCTTTATAAGACACCTACAATGATTGTGGCCTCATATTAACAAAACACAGTCAATTTAGTCAAATGGGTTGTTTGCCATTTTGTAGAGTAACCATCTAAATGTTTGCCTGTTTGGCTAAATTGACTGGATTTGGGGCATACTGTATGAAGTAAAAATTGTAAAACCTTGTAGTTATAAGAGATCTAGAATCATCGTCTTGCATAGCATATGATTATGCAAAGTGTATTATTCATTCTAGGGGTATGTTGTTAAACATGTTAAGATCCTTTTCAGTTATTGCCACCTATAGCATAGTTTGTTTCACAAGCCAGACACAGTCCCCCCCACTTTTTTTTTTTTTTTTGCCGAACACAAAAGGGGAGAGGGAATGTTTAACTTAAGCAGAAGTGAAAATATATTTTCATTGGCTATGGTAAAAAAATATTTTTCATATTGTTTAATTGCACAGACTTTTGCAGAAACATGAATGTATACCCATCCAATTTACCAATATTGTTTTGTTTCTAGGAATTTTAGAGTTTCCTTTTTCAAAGTGGACACTACACCCATGAATGAATGGTTATTGAGTTCAGTACATTTCCTATGGAACAATATTCTTCACTTTTCCTCTCTGGTATCTTAGGTTTACCTTCTTTAACCAGGCAACTTTGAGAGGACTATAATTCACTCAAAGAGTTAAATCTCAGATTATGTGTATTTGACAGAGTTGCTGTGTCTGAAAATTGCCTTTGGTATTCCACTTTTTAAAAAATGTGTAACTGAAAATGAAATGTAGGAAAATAATGAAATAAAAGTCCTTTTGTGTTCCAAAAAGCACTGGGTAGTAATCCTATTATTATGGGAACTTTATTATGGAGATCATTGGATTCTGGGATTGTGTTTAGGAATCTGAGCCATTAGGACAATGATTGATGATAAATGAATGATAAATGATTCGGTAGAGGACAGGCAGGTACTACCACAGTTTGGGAGGGATTTAGTTTACATATGTGGCAGGAACGTAGGAGGACTTAGATCATGCGTTCTGCAAAGAGAATAACTTGGGTCCACTATCATGAGTTTTCTACATCAGCATTCTTAGGAGAGAGCATTTAGGTGTGAGGATGGGCAGTGTTATTCTGAGGTACTGTATGGCGCTTGAAAGAAAGGATGAGCTGGACTAGGAGATGATTTGGGGAAGACCTGAGAGGAGGAGACTGACCTATCTGACCACCACCAGCAAAGAAGACCAGAAGGGTGTTTTGGAGTTAGAAAGTCATAAAACCCTAAATTTGAATTGCACACAGAGCTGTGCGGTTCTCCCTCTCAAATGCTGCCCACTTGCAAATTGGTGTAAAAGTTTAAAGGCCATTCATATAAAGTATCTATCAGGATACCTGAAGCTTTTTTGGTTTTCCCAGATGGCCCATTAGTTACTATTTCCCATTGCTTCCTTAGTGGATGTGGGATACCTGTAGGACTGGGGAAGACAAAGTAGCCTAGATAGAAGAAATTTGACTAAGCTAGAAAGTACTGAGATTTTCAGCCTTTCATCCTTAACCCCACCCCCCCACCCCAGCTGATGATGCACAGCCCAAAGGCTAAAAGGGACCAGGAGAGATGGTTTATAGTGGCTTTCATGTCCCAAGATGAAGCTGCCAAATACTGTTTCCTAGGGTACCTTCTTAGTCACCTTGAACCTTCTCCCACTTCCTCTTCTTTGTCAAGAGGTATCTACCTGTCTTCCCGCACTCCAGAGTCCCCTGCCACATCTACATCTATCCTCGGAATCTCATTTTCCATTTCTCTGTTTTCTTACCCAGGCAAACCCATGATCACCACTAATGATGAGCTGATCTACTATAGTTCTTATTTTAGTAGTGGAGGACTGGGTAGGTACTTCAGAGTTTCTATATTATATAAAAAGGAATAAATTGATTCAGCTGAATATGTAATTGATGGGGGCAAAGGCTTTCAACTGTGGCACTTTAGTTTTCAGGGGGGAAGAGGCTGGCTGGTAGGAGATTGGAGGTGGAAATGAAGTTTCTGAGCCTTTCCTCAAAACCCACTCTCAAATAGTCCACCAGGGGGCAGAGTGCATCTGAGTTCTTTAGTAGATGCCAGGGCTCATCATTTACAATCTCTAAATCCCTCTTCCTGGACACTTTGCAAGTGGTATTGACTCCTCAAGGATCAGTGAAAACAAAGATGCACAAGCCAAGGGAGAGGGAGTTGATCATTGATTTAAAATAGCAGATTTCAAAAGTGCAAATGCAGACAGGGATCTCTAAAGCAACCCTAAGTTTTTAATATATTCAAACTCAGTTATTTTCTCATTCACTTCTAGTTTTGGTATAATGCTAAAATACTAGTATTTTGAAACATTGTGACCTTTGATTAATATGGTTCTGATGAAGTCAAAGGTTAGAATACAAATAATATTCAAACTAAATGGAGCTGATTATTTACTTCACCAGTGTGTTCTTTTTAAACATTTCATTAGTTTGAGGTTGAGATAGCCATAATTCAAGGACAGAACATTTAAAGAGAAGGCTATATATATATATATATTTTGCACAAAAGCAAGGTAACTTTTATTTCAGTTTTTCTCTGGAGGCAAACTTTCAGATCAGTATAATTTTTAGATTTGCCTTTAAAAGGCATATATCTAATGTGAATACAATCTTATGTATCACAAAACTGAGTTTCTGTATCAAAAGTGAGATAAAAAATAAGAAAACAAGTGAATTTATATTAAAGCCATTCCTGCTCAACTATTACTCCTTAGAATTCTCTTAACTCCAATGGAGAACTTTCTATGTGTCACTTCATATATCTGTCAGTTAAATTGGACTTCCAAAGTCAGCATCCGCATTTTAGGATTATGCTAGAATTTTCAGTGCTCCCTGAGATAGAGCCAGTCTCTGGAGTTGGGCCAGCTGACAAAGAGAATGACTTAACACTATTCTAAGCATAGTTTGTAAAGGAAAATGCCCATTTCTTTTTATTTACTTGTACATTTCAGAAAAAAGGAGAAATCCTCTTGAAAACTGCTAACTGGAAGTCTATATTACAAGAACAGTCTTTCCTGTACCTAAAATGAACAGAAGGAGATATAGTGATCCATTTATAGTAAATGCTAAAATCATCTACACTTGGTTGGCTTAAACGATGCATGAAAGCATCCTGACTCTTGAGGGAACATTCCATACACCATCCTCTCATTGGTCATCCTATATTGGGATAACCAGATTTCAAGATGTCTTTTGTTCACAAGTGTGGGAAACACGTCTGGAGATGGAACTGTAATGATAGAGTGATTCATCAATCCATCCTTCACAAATTGAGTAACCTAAATAGGCTCAATAGTGGGCTGAAATTTTGTAGGAAAGCAGTTTTATGGCTCTTCATCTTTCCATCCCAGTCCTGCCTGACCTTAAAATCCTTGAGGTCAGGATTACTCTATTCTGCCCTGCCCCTCTAGTCTTTCCCACAGAGTGTTGCATTTTGGGGTAACAACACAGTGGGGAACCTGAAACCAGTTATTGGCATAAAGGCCCCAATACTTCATTGGTGGGTATAAAATACAAGGCCAAGCCTTGAAATCAGAAAGACCTGGTGACTTGCAACCATTGAGTAGGTTTCTCCTTAATGTGGTGTAATAAGACACACCTGGATGTATGCAGGTACACATGAAATGGGATAATGAAACTATTTTCAACCCTGGCTGCACATTTGATTCACCAGGGGAGTTTAAAAATACCTTTGCTCAGACCTCTTCTCAGACTAATTAAATCACACTCTGGGGAGTAAGGCCTGATACAGGTATTTTTAAAATCTCCCCAGATGATTCTAATGTGTGGCCTGGATGAGGCCCTCTGAGGATATGTATGTAAAGCTGTTAGTACAATGCGTGGCATACACAATATCTGTGAGTATAAAGGAGTCCTTAAATAAAATGGAAGTGAAATGTTTGGTTTTTTTTTAATTGTATGTCTCAAAGTTTAATGGTCATATGAATCATCTGGGGAGATGGTTAAAATGCAGATTATGATTCCGTAGGTCTGGGATGTGGCCTGAGCTTCTACATTCCTAACAGGCTCAGAGGACACGCCGATGCTGTGGGTGCAGCGACCACACTGTGAGTAATAAGGACGCACAGGAAAGCATGGCTTAGTTATAAAGCACTGGTCATTCCCTAAGGAAATTTTTAAAACATGGAAACAAAAAGCTCACAGATGATAAAATGTGCTTTTAATGTACAATAGGTTGTGTTTTCCTGGATTGTTTACATGTATTTGTGTCTCAGCTTCAGCAGCTGTTAAATGTTTCCCCTTAAATGCTTTCCTGCAGATGCTTCAAATCCTCAGTCTACCCTGAACCAAACAGCCTGTTTCTGGATCTGAAGCAGTAAAGCATGATCCTCAGATTCAGCACTTTGTTTTTTTACCTCACTTCCAAATAAGGGCTTTGTCTTTTGTTTAAAAAAAAAAAAAATCATTAAAAAATGCAAAACACAAAACAAAGCAATCACAATTGCCAGCATATGGCAAATGGCACAACTTCTTTGGTAATCTAGTTCATTTAGTAAGCCCGCTAGGATTCCTTTTCTCAACACATTTATATATTATGTAAATATTTACTCTTTATAAAAACTAGTAATTTTTTTTTTTTTAAACATGGGCAGGCACCAGGAACCGAACCCAGGTCTCGGGCATGGCCAGTGAGATCTCTGCCTGCTGACCCACCACAGCCCGCCCAACACTAGTAACTATTTCATCGAAGGTTTTGAAAGGGGTGTGCTTTTCATCCATAACATTTCATTCTTGTTATATATGTTAGAAACAATATCCTAGAGCGGTGATCCAGCAGTTTTTTAATTTCATAATCAAAATAAAAATAAGCCCATTTTTATTCCCAAAATATTTCATGAGTGTTTTTTTTTTTTAAATGAAAGTAGCTTAAATTATTTATGAGAAATGTTGGGCAATTTCTAGGAACCTATCCATAAAACTGGCAACATTCTCGAGTTGCCCAAAGCTAGACTGGGTATAGGAATCAAAAAGGCCTACTTCAGAAAGGATCCTTCATTTTATTTTTTTACTTGAGTATTTGAAGTTAAATGAATAAGGTCAGTGTCCAACTAGGTTTTTATCCTATATTACCAAACAAATTTCGAAGTCTTTGATTTCCTCCATATATAATCAGGATGCCTTGAGTTGGATTCCAGTCATAAAGACACATTGCCCGTAAATGAACTGCCTCATTTTAAAAGTGATGGAGGATTTTAAAAGGGATGGAACTGACATGAGGAGGGCTTACTCTGTGCCAAATATTTCAAATACCCTTCCCTGCTCCAATTTAATCCTTGTGACACTATCATGAGGTACTTATTATTATTATTATTAGCCTTATCATTATCGTCATCACAAAGTAAGTATTACAACATTTTCATCCGGTTCTGTGGTTTGGATAATTATGGCAACAGCACCAGTTGAGTAATTCATATCCAGACTTGGAAAGGAAATGGCGTTATTACGTCGGTGTCATTTAGTCTGTGAAAATAGTGTTTCTAAACTTTAATCTGAAGCATTAAAGTAGAATAGAGCTTTAGGGGTTTATTTGTAAGTGCACATTTGTATCGAGGGAACTCAGGTTTCCTTCTTGGTCTGCTCCCAAATTCCTGTCCCTCCCTGTCTGGCTACAACCTTGACCAGCCAGGTTAGTTACTCACCATAGCCACTGACCTTTCTCGTGGAAGTTGATGTGTATAAAAATGTACATTGAAACGGCTATATATGGCAATATTAAATATAGATGCTTCTGCTTTGGTGAGTAATGCATGACAGGAGGTATTTTCCTTTTTATGGAAAGTTACTGGGTGATATCTCAAAAACTTGGGCACTTGGGACATGGTACCTATTTTTACATGGAAGCAAGTTTCTGTGTAAAAAGTTAAAACTTCAGGCAAATAATACGATGTTTTCAAATATTTTTGTTGTTTTTGCATTATAAAGATAAAACTTGTAAATTAATATTTGCTTTTCTCTCATTTTTATGATTGTTGGCGTGTTTCATTAGCACAGCCTCTCTTTGCCAGAGTGTTTAAGATTGTTTCTTTGTCCTGTTCTGCGCCCCTCTCCCCCCACCCCAAAAAAACCCTAAAATACCATCCTGAACAAAAAAAAACAATAAATCCTGGGGACAAAAACTTGTCAGTATTCCTAAAACTGATTTAAAAAAAACATTTAGACAAGATACAAAATAATTATTTGTCTCCAGTAAGAAGTTAAGTATTACAACAGCGAATGCAAGGTTGTGGAATGTCCTCTGGTTTGGAAGAAAAAATCTGTAAGTTGGAGAAAATTGTGCTCAAAATAATTTGTGTCCTATGTTGTTGATTATTATCTTTCTTTTTTAGTCGCAATCCAAAACACGTGATGTAGAAACTTTAGTAAATTTAGGATTAGAATCCAGATCCAGACTCCCCTGGGTTCAAGTTCAGATTTACCACTTGCCAGTCACGTGACCTAACCACACTGAGTGTTAGTGTCTTGATCTGTCACTGCAGGATAGATAATACCTTATTCACAAGTTTGTTTTGACAATGAAAACAGCTACTCTGTGGAATCACTTAGTCCAGAACAAACTAAGAACATAGTAAGTGCTTACCTGATGCTGGCTTCTTTCTGTTCAGACCTTAGGAGTCAGGTGTTTATTCAGAGACCATGGGATTTGGAGTCAGCAGAACAGTTTAATATCCTGTTTTTTCTTCCTATAAGTATGTGATTTGGGACAAGTTATTAATCCGTGTAAGTCTCAGTTTTCTTGTCTCAAAAACGGGGCTAAGATGATCCACCTTGAAACATTGTACAGAGGATTATATTATATAAAGTGAGAACATTTGGAATAGTTCCTGGAGGCAGATCAGACTTTAGTTTTCTTCTCTTTGAAATTCCTTTCTGATTCTTCTCTTTGAAATTCCTTTCTGATTCTTAGGAGCTAAGTCCTGATATTGTATGCTTGGCTTTAGTTTTGGTAAAATCCTATGTAGTGTTGAAAGTGAGATCTACAGCATTTTGTGAGATTGCAACTAGTTTTATTGATCATGTTAGAAAAAGCTGTGATTCAGAAGATGGTAGAAAATTACCCTGCCCCTGCCCGATGTTTTTTAACTAAAGATTTATTCTTTGTTTTCTTTTAAAATTATAAATACTTTTTAGCATGTCACATTGGCCATCAGTCATCTACATGTGTATTAGTTTGTTAGTGCTATAGATGATTTGAGCCCACAACATTTAAACAGAGTTTTGAGTATTAGAGGATATGAAGGACTAATTTTGAGCTATAACATGAAAGCTAGAGAAGGCAAAAACAAGTCACAAAAAGCTTGTCATAAATAGCCATGTGAGGGCTCTGGCGTAAGGATGAAATTAAAAGTTTTGAAGGCAAAATTTACCCCTTAATGATTTACTCAGGTATGCTTGCATTTTATTCCATGGGTTTTTGATTTTTTAATTTTGTTAGAACCATGAGCATTCAAGTCTGCAGGGAGAAGATGAACTTGAGATGATAAACGTGTCCCTATACTCAGCTAGTAGAGTGGAGCCCAACACATGAGAGCAACCTGCTGTGCTTCTTAAGCAGTGGTTTCTTAAACATGGTTTTCTCGGTGTCACTCACGGCCACCTCGGGTGTTCTGAGGAGGGAGACTCTGGCAGACACATGGCTGTGTGCTGTCCTGCCCTTTTATAGAAACAGTCTGAGGTGCCCAAGTGCATACTGAGTTATTTGTTCACAATAATCCAAAACACTATCCAGAGGCAATGAAATAATTTTAAAGGTCATTTAGTCTGCATTTAATCAAGTCTGTTTTCATTTTGACCACTTGTATTACTCGGTAGTATTCATAAAACACAGATATTTGCTATAGCAACTGCTTCAGGCTTATAACAGGACAGACAGACCGGCCAGATTGTTTTCATCTACAGAGAAGATTCCCCTGCCTGATGAAATGATGCCTTTGGCCTGTTATAAATCAGAAGAAGACCAAAACTCAGGGTTTAAACACTGTATCACTTGATATTTTAATTAATGTATTTATTTTAGTTAAAACTGGTCTTTTCCTTATAGGACAACATTGAATATGCTCTCTGGTTACAAATTAAAGAAAACCAAGGTGATATTCCACTCCAAGGCAAAAAAAAAAAACAACATTATTTATTTGGGATTAATCTGGATGTTTCACTGCATTTTTCTTGTTTTTCTGTATAACCAGTTTTCAGGGTGACCAATGTTTCTCTGTAGAAAATTGCTCAAATATGACCATTATTTTTCAAACTCAGCACTATTGACATTTTGGGCAGAGAATTATTTGTTGTAGGGCTGTCATGTTCATGTAGGATGTTTAGCAGTATCCCTTGTTTCTACCCACTAGATGTCAGTAGCAACCCCTGTCCCTGCCCCCCCAGGGAACCCCAAATAATTTCATACCTTGACAAAAATTCTCTGGTGGCAAAATCACTACCATTGAGAACCACTGGGTTACACAGTCAAATTAGAAACCTAAGCAGAGAATCTATTTAACAATCTAAATTATATCTGTTGCCCACCATTTTTATAAACTCATCCAGATAATTGCCAAATATTCTCTTATACATTAAGTAGACACAATCAAATAATTTCCTTACCTGGCTTTTGGCTCTTAGCAGTTGTGTTTCCCACTAAGTCCCTGATACTCAGTGGAGATTTGGGGAAGAAGTGCCTGTTGGGGTCCCCAGATGAACCCATGTGAGTGTCTGTGAGGGTGGCATGGGGATGGGCAGAATCACGGGCCCAGAGTTCAGGGCAGTAAAATCCCTAACTCTGGCCCAAAAGATTGTGGTTTCTGATCCCCATTCTAAGCAATGAAATCCCTATGTACTCTCAGGTCTGGGTGATGATACTAAACTACCCCAGTGTCTTTATTCATTTGCAAAATTCACTTAAGCCATGTTTTGACTAGAATACAAAAGGATTTTTATTACACACAGTTATGTAAACAAAGGCCAAGCTTTCATATAGAGTTTGGATTTTTTTTTCCCAAATAATTTAGGCATTACCAAACAACAACAGCAATAGATTTTGGTGGCTTGAATAATTAATTTACATTTATCATTTGCATTGATTGAATTCACAGGATAAGTGCACATTTCTCTTCTGCTTTTTGCTTTTGTGGACTTACAGCATTAAGTCTTTGATGAATGTTAAATGATGGGAAATTTTTGTTTATTGTGTAATTCAATAGCTCAGCATTAGAGCTGCTTATTAGGTGATTGTAAGGCGCAAAGAAAAGGAAAATTACCATTTTCTTGTGCTTACTGGTACAATCAGATGAATTAGTGTTGGCTCTCAGTTATGCAGAAATATAAAGTTTCCATGCAAGTATCATACTGAATATGTTTAGGAGGAAACAATAGACAAGGAGAAAAATTGTGACAGAAGATTTGGTTTATTGTGACAGGCTTTATCGCTCCAATATCAAGAGTTAGTTTCTTAGGCCTGAGTGGAGGGAGGAGAAGCGAGGAAAGGAGAGGAATGATTTAATAAGAAAAGCAATGCAACAGGAGCAGCAATATTTCTGATCATTTATCATTGACACTTCCAAATGAGTGTTTGAGAATTAAATTATCTTGTCATTTCCCTAACAATTGAGGTCATGATCAATAGAAGAGCAAACCAAACCTATGCTCTCTTCTCTACAATCAACCTGCTATCTAAGCAAGTGAAGTTCGTACCATGGCTAGTTCTAATTAAATATAGGATTGCTTCATTACTTCCTGGTTTGCTGTCATGTTTATTGGTTCGCACTAAAAACAGATGATAAAAGCCTGGGTTCTCTGCTTTTGAGTACAGCTCTGTCTACTAATATGTATGCTGTTTCTATTGCATGAGTACCCATAGAAAAAATTTTACTTGATGAACAGTTTATTTATTTTTGTACCAGGAAATGTATTTTCTTCTTTTGGAATTCTGGAACTATAAAAATGTCAAATCCTTCTTTTTAAGACAAGTACCAGAATTACTACTTAGGTGAAGCACTATGCTCACCTATTTCATATACATTATTCCACTGAACCTTCTCACCAACACAGACAGTATTACTGCTTGTTTGACAGTCCCAGCTCCAGCTGTGCCTCCTTGTGCCCAGACTATGTTGACTTCTTGGTATACAGGTGCCATTTCCCAGCTGTGTGTGTTTGCTACTTTCTCTATTACGAGTAGTTCTGGGAATGCCTCCTCATCTTCCAAGATGCAGCTCAAACTGCAACTCTGTTGTTTGATTCTTCTAAGAGAACTAGTCACTAATTCCTCTTTGCTTTTAGAACAATTTATAAAATCTCTAATTCCATTGTATTGTAATTATATTGTATATTGTGATTATACTTATATGTCTATATCTTCAAATGGCATTTAACCCATCTAAGAACATGGGTTATCATTTATTCATCTTTGTATCACCTTAGTGTTAAAAAATATACTCGATAAATATTTACTAAATTGGCGAGTGAACAGTTGTGGTTAATTTAATAGATTTTCTAGTTAGGTTCTAGGGTTATCCCAAAGTGTCACATTTTGTCTTTGTTTGGTATTCATGAGTATAAATATGCTTAGCTATCTTTGTGTGTTTCTGAAAATAGAATTTTGCCATAGAGAGGACATATGTCATATGCCAAACCAATAAACGAAAAAGACATTTCTTTTTAGGTGGGCAGTTAATCTTCACCATGCCATATTTCCACAAAAATTTGATAAAAATTTCTAGATTTATCATAAGTCATATTATGAAAATGAGAGACCGAATGATATGCAGAAAGAGCATGGGATTTGGCCCTCAAAGACATGGGTTTGAATCATAAACTTCTCCACTGATTAGCCTGGTAATGTTGGAGGAACTCATTTAACTCTTAGCATCCATTTACTTACAGAATCATTGTGAAGTTTAAATTGAGCTTTATTGATTCTTTATTCTTCCCCAGATCCTGGGGATACAGAAGTGAACCAAGCTTTCCAACCCCTTTCTCATGGGGCCCACAGTCCTGAGACATACACAGGAAGTGCAAAAGGTGGAGGTAAGTGCTATGAAGAAAACGGTGAGTTGTGTTCTCCTCTAGTTAGGAGTGTCAAGGAAGCCCTTCTTTGATACGGGGACATTTGAGCAGAAAGTTGAAGGGAGTGAGGGAGTGGGCCAAACTGGTACCTGGGAAGAGTGCTCCAAGCAGAAAGTCAGATATTATTCTTTGGTTGAAGAATTGCTTTGAATGCTCAGAATTTTGAAGACATGCTAATGATGACAGTGGCTTCAGTGGAAGCCAGGGGAGGGCAAAGAGAGACTCATTCCCAGACATGGTCCAACTTCAGAGCACCCTTCCTGCAGAGCTGCTTGAGTCTGGCTCACAGGGTGGGTTCCTGTGAAAGTCAAGACATTTTGTTTTCCCCAATAATGCTAGATTTTGAATTGCTAATATACTGATGTTTTTTCATGCATACTTTTTAATCATTAATTTAGAGTTCTTAAAATTGATTTTGTTGTTCTTCATATTTTACTTTCTCTAGGTAACTGTGCCTTTATCCCATAAATATTGGCTATTATCCTATAAATACTATGAATACTGGCTACACTCATCACTGCTTTGTAAACATGTTGAAAGAAGCAATAAGAAAAGTAAATGTATAGACTGCTAATGTTAAAATGAATTTGGATACACACACACACACACACACACACACATACACACCCAAAGTTTAAATGCATGGAGAAATTGAGAAATGGAGAAATGGCTCTTTACATTAGTAGAATACTACATTTTTAAATGTGAATAACCTTAGAGTATCTTTAATAATTTATTGGTCTACCTTACCAATTTTCTCTTTTCTCTACTCTAACAGAAATAAAAAAGCAGAGGTTTCCATTGTCGCAGCACTATGCACATTGGTATTTATTGATTTCCATTAGTATCTGAGGTTGCTGGAATTTTACTTTTATATGTTGCATTAATAAATTGTGGTTAAAGGCTGCCTGCATTTTTATTGTGGCCCCTCTTTTCCTCTTGACTATTTTCAAAAACTCTTTTGAGTTTCAACATTTGCATTATCCTTGCACTTTGTTTTCGTTTTTGGGACATGTATAGATAGCACCACCCAAGTCTATTTCCCAAGAAAACTACAGTTCAGAAAGGCATATTCTATTTAATTTGTGGAGGTTATTTAAAAGATCTCTTTGTTGTTTTCTCTTTCTAAAGTCCAAGAGGGTAATACTCTGTATATGCTTAAACTGCAGGACTGCAAATCAAAAAGTGAACAATTCATTTTGGCATCTGGATAAAATTGGTGTGTGAGCTAATGCGGTATTTCCAAGTATCATTTCCAAGACCAGTGCTGAGCAGTGGTCAAATTTCCTTTAATCAACAAGAAAAGAAGTGAAGTATTGATGACAAAGGAATATTTTCATAAAGTAGCACTACTTCAATTTGAACATTTGCTTGTATCCAAGAATTATGTCACTTTAATTTTTTGGTGTAAAATATTTTTTATGAATGGTGGAGATAGTCATTATAATTTTTATGCTTACAAATAACAAATAATTTATTTTTCAATATGAAAGAGATTAAATGGTTGAAAGTATATGAAAAGATATTCTCTTCCACCACTGTCACTTCATCTGTTTAGGTCCTTCCCACATAATATTCAAGGAATCACTGAACTCCTTTTGAAGTTCCTTTGTACCTATGTTAGCAAAAACAAATATGTATTATTTTACGCTTCCCCCACCTTTTCCCTCAAAACAGTACTGCATATTATACACAATTCTGCACACTGCTTTTCTTAAAACTTTATTTTGAAATAATTATAGATGCACAGGAAGTGTCAAGAAATGTATAGAGAGGTCCCTTGCATTCATTACCCAATTTCCCAATTCTAACGTATGGCATAACTCTGGCAGAGTAGCAAAACCAGGAAATTGACATTGGTACAATCTAAAAAGCTTATTTAGATTTTTATGTGTACTTGTGAAAACTGGTGAAATCTGGAAAATATATTCTTCATCTCTATATTTTGTCATTTCAAAAATATTATATCAATTATAGCTCAATAAAAATGTCAAAAAAGAAAAGGAAAAATATTAT
>PVIY010042985.1:0-20606 GCA_004026745.1 Myrmecophaga tridactyla | reverse complement strand
GTCTTTGAGTCCAGTCAGAGTAGAAAACTATTCATAAAAACCCATTTTTAAGATTCTGTTTCTTAAGGACCACTCCTGGTACCAAGATGTATTAGTTAGGGTTCTCTAGAGAAACAGAATCAACAGGGAACACTTGCAAATATAAAATTTATAAAAGTGTCTCATGTGATTGTAGGAATGCAGAGTCCAAAATCCATAGCGTAGGCTGTGAAGCTGACGATTCTGATGGAGGGTCTGGATGAACTCCACAGGAGAGGCTCACCAGCTGAAACAGGAAGAACCTGTCTCTTCTGAATCCTCCTTATAAGGCTTTCAGTGATTAGATTAAGCATCACTCATTGCAGAAGACACTCCCCTTGGCTGATTACAAATGGAATGAGCTGTGGATGCAGCTGACATGATCATGCTTTAATTCTATGAAATGTCCTCATCGCAACAGACAAGCCAGCACTTGCCCAACCACCACTTGGCCAAGTTGACTCATGAACCTGACGATGACAATTAGAAACTTAAATATACTTGGGTCTTGAAAGGGAAGCCTATTGCAGTGAATTACTGTGTATGATGTAATGAGTGCTGGGAAACAGAGGGAGAGAAGATGGTGAGGATTTTGGGTCAAGACAAGGACAGAATGAGTGATTAATTGCTACAGGACAGATGACCTCTGTCAGGTCTCCCTAGAATCTCAGTTATTCATTCTTTCAACACATTGAATGTCAAAAAATTAAACAACATATTCAGGAATTACTACTTGCCAGGATTGTTCCAGATCGGGGCTGCACAATCTGAGAGCCACTAACTACATGCGGCTATTGAGCACTTGAAAAGTGACTAGTGCCACATGCATACCTGATAACGTTTCAGATGCATTGGTTAAATAAAACATATGCATCATTTTCACCATTTAATTTGCCTTGTACTTTTTAAATGAAACTACTGGAAAACTAAATTATATATGTGGTTTACTTTATGTTTCTATTGGATATTGCTCTTCTAGACATTGCAAAAGACCCTGCCCTTAGGGACCTTAAATTTTAGTGGAAGAAACCAACCAACAATAATCACACTAAGTGAATTATATGGTATGGTAGAAGGTGATAAGTAGTATGAGAAAAAGAGAAGTAGAGCAGAATGAGGGAACTCAGGTCTGATGGGTGGTGGAATGCATTTTCAATAGAGGGTTGTGTTCGTTTGCAAACTGCTGGAAAATGATATACCAAAATTGGAATGGCTTTTAAAAGGGGGAATTTAATATGTTACAGTCTTATAGTTTTAAGCCTATAAAAATATCCAAAGTAAGGCATCTGGGGAAAGATAGCTTATGCAAGGAAGGCCAATGGATAAGGAATACCTTTGTCAGCTGGGTAGTCACATGGCTGTCATCTGCTGGTCCCTTGCTCCTGGGCTCCATTGCTTTCAACCTCTGCTCCTGTGGGGTACCTCACTTTGCTTCTCTGGGGTTGGCTTTCATCTCTTGGCTTCCCTTGGCTCTCTCCAGGTTCTAGCTTGCTTACTATCTCATGGTGATGTCTGCTGGGCTCCAAGCGTCTCCAAACATCCGTGTCTTGGTTCTCTGAAGCAACTGTTCTCCAAGTATCTACAGTTGCTGTCTCTTTCAGCTCTGAAGCTTTTGTCATTTCTGTCTCTTTCCAAAATGTTTTCTCTTTTAAAGGATTCCAGTAAACTAATCCAGACCCACCTGGAATGGATGGGGTCATATCTCCATCTAATTAAAGGATCACATCCACAATTGGCATGTCACATCTGCATGGGGATAATCTAATCCAAAAATTCCAAGCTACAGTATTGAAACAGGATTAAAAGAAATGGCTGCCTCCACAAGATTGAATCAGGATTAAATCATGTTTTCTAGGGCAACTAATATTTTCAAATCAGCACAAGGGTGTAGTAGATTGAATTATGAACCCCAATTTAGAAATGTTCTTGGTCTTAATCAATGTTCCTGTGGGTGTGAACCCCTTGTAATTGGACCTCCTGAAGATGTTATTTTTAGTTAAGGTATGGACATCTGAATGAGGCTATGTTTTAATCTGGATTACTGGAGACCTTATAACGAGAACAAAACAGGAGATAGAGTCAGAAGAAGCCACAGGGAGAAATGAGACATCAGCGGGAATCTGGAAAAGAAAGGAGAGGCCATCACCATGTGATGGGAAGCAGGGACTCAAGAGGAGGAATCCCAAGCATTGCCAGCAGCCAGCACCAGAATGCTAGATCCAGAGAAAAAGCAAGCTTTGCCGATATCTTGATTTTGGATTGCTTCTGGCTTCAAAACCATGAGTCAATAAATACCTGTTGTGTATTTTTTGTAGTGTTTATGATTGCAACTTAGGCAAACTAAGAGTCAGGGCAGGTTTCTTTTATTAAGGTAACATTTAAACAAAGGGTTGTGCAGGTGTGGGGAAGGTTGTCGCAGGCAGTAAGAACAGCAAATGCAAAGACCTTAATGAGGAGGCCTCTTTGCCTTGTTTGAGAAACAGCAAAGATACCAAGTAGGCTGGAGAAGAAGGAAATTAAAAGGAGAGTAGCAGGGAATGAGGCAGAGGGGCAAGGCGTGTGGACAGTAAAACAGGTCATGTGATGTTTGCCAACGTGGACATTTACTCTGAGTGAAATGGGGATGCCATGAAGGGTTTTGAGAGGAAGAGTGGCCTAATTTGCTATATGTTAAACAGATTTCACAGGCTGGCATATTGCAAACAAATCAGAGAAATACAAAGGTGGTAGTGGGTAAACCAGCTTGCAGGCTCTATAGTAATCCAGGTGGAAAATGGAGGTGGCTCAGACCAAGGGTGTAGTGATAAAGATAACAGAAAAAATGTCAGTTCTCTAAACAACTTATCTCACCAGGAAAATATTTTTGAACTTTCAAGCATAGGGCAAACCGCAGAGAACCCTGAAGGTTACTTATAGAGTTTCCTGCCAAATTCAATATAGAATTTATTTCTTGGTCTACTTATATGCAAATTCTGTTCCTTTCATCCCAGCACAAGCTTTGAGTTATTTATATGTTACTTAAATGGGTTCAAGCCTTTCCTGAGAAGACAATTTTCATTAGGAGTTGGGAGCTTTGCATATTTGCTTATCAGATATGCATTTCCTATTCGGTGTCTTTCTGGAAATTCTATTTTCTGCTAAACTTCAGATGGATGATAATAATAAATGTTTGTTCAGCAGCAGCTGATCCCAGATTGTTAACCTGTTGCAAACATATTTTGTTTACTCATCTTATTTTTTTAACCTCTTTTGTTCGCCTGTCCATTTCTGTGAGCTTTATATATGAAATAAAATGTGTGCTAACTTAATCTGTTCACATTTGCGTTACCCTTGCTGAATTAAGTACAATTGTGTTAATACAAAAGGCCTCATCCAACCTGCTGTGCATCATTGGTGATTTAAACAAGAACTTGAAAAATCATAAAGAGATCTTCTAACATTGCATAATGTTAGGACAAATATTTCACTTTTAAAAGTCTCTGTGGGGATTCTTTAATGTTGACTTGTATTGAAAGCATATGTTGCTTTGTATTGAAAGCATTAATCTAGTGTTAGATTTGACAGGGTTAGGGGAAGAAGGAAAAGAAGAACCCGTCTTGATAAAGCACACTACAGCATCAATGCTTGTATCTTGTACTTAGTGAAATGAATTATTGTTGTTTTCAATTAGATAGTAATGTTCTGTTTCTGCTCATTCCAACTGGGTACCAAACTTTTTATCGTATAACCATATTTTCCAGGTTAATTTTAGAAAGTATTTAGTACCTGGAAAGCAAACTGAAGCCATTTATTCTAATGCTTACGTGATTTAAGGATTATTTTTTTCAGTCTAGACTTATCTTAATGTGAATGATTTAATTGTTCAAATATATTAGGAAAAACTGCCAAGTAAACTAATCAATAAAAGCAACCTGACTTTTAAGTTCCTGACTACATAAAATTTTTTTTATTAGAGAAGTTTTGGTTTTACAGAACAATCATGCATAAAGTGCAGGATTTCCATAAACTACCCATTCTAGTTTGCTAGCTGTCAGAATGCAATATATCAGAAAAGGAACAGCTTTTAAAAAGAGGAATTTAATAGTTGCAAGTTTACAGTTCTAAGGCCATGAGAATGTACAAATTAAAGCAAGGCTGTAGAAATGTCTATTCTAAGGCATTCAGATAAAGATACCTTGGTTCAAGAAGCCTGATAATATTTAGAGTATCTCTCTCAACTGAAAAGGCACATGTTGAACATGGCAACTTCTGTTAGCTTCCTCTCCAGGCTTTTGTTTCATGAAACTTCCCCCAGGGACGTTTTCCTTTCTCTGGCTGCGTGGTTCTCATGGCTCTCGCTGTTCTCTCCAAAATATTTCCTCTTTTAAAGAATTCCAGTAAATTAATCTGGAATGGGTGGAATCATCCACAATTGGGTGTGCCACATCTCCATGGAGATAATTTAATCAAGTCTCCAACGTAAAGTGCTGAATAGGGATTGAAGTAAACGGCTGCCTCTACTTGATGGGATCATTAGCACATGGTTTTCAGGGGCACATCATCCTTTCAAACCAGCATATCACTCTATTGTTAACAACTTGATGCAGAACATTTGTTACAATTGATGATAGCAGATATTTATATTTATTCTAATTATACTATTTATAATAGTTTATACTATTAACTATAGTCTGACTTACTTTAGTTTTCCCCGCTTGTGTTATGCAGTTCTATGTTTTTTTTTAAAATTTTATTCTCGTACCATATATACAACCTAATATATATGCGTACCATATATACAACCTTTTAACAGCATTCAGATATATACGTCAGCGCTGCTCATTAAGCTTACCATGTTGTATTGCCATCAACACTGTCCATTACCAAAACATTTCCATTGTTCTAAATAGAAACTCTGTATGTTTATTTTAAGCTTTAGTGCCCCATTCCATGCCTACTTCATCCTCTGGTCACTATATTCTAGATTCTGACTCTATGAGTTTTCTTATTCTGATTATTTCCTATCAGAGAGATCATACAATATTTGCCCTTCTGTGTCTGTCATATTTCACTCACCGTGGTGTCTTCCAGATTCATCCATGTTGTAGTATGTATCAGAACTTTATTTCTTTTCATAGCTGAATGATATTACATTGTGTGTATTTTACCATATTTTGTTTATCTGTCCTGAATTTAAAAAGCTTGCCTTTTGAAAGCAGAATTAAATAGTCGTTAAGGCTGTGGTTTTTGGTGATAGAACTAAATTCTGACTCCAACTCTCTTTTTGACTTAGGAATTTTGTAATCTTTTCAAGTTATTCAACATTTCTAAGCCTTTGTGTTACCAATTACAGAGCTAGAATATCCTACCCTATAGTATTGCCAGGAACATTAAAGAAACTACTGTTTGAGTATTGGTTTTCTATTGCTGTTACAAATTACTACAAACTTGGTGTCTCCGCTCAATACTCATCTATTGTTTCAGTTCTGTAGGTCAGAAGTTCAGGCAGGGTCAGTGGTAAACTCTGCCTAGGTTCTCGGAAGCCTGAAATTAATGTGCTGGTTGACCTGGTCTCTCAAATGGAGGCTGTAAAGGAGAATCTACTTCTAGGCTCACCCAGGTTTTTGGCAGAATTCGGTCCCTGGCAGTGGTAGGTCTGAGGTCTGCACTTCTTTGCTTGCTGTCAGCTGGAAGTCATACTTAGCTTCTTTAGACCACCTACATTCCCTGGCTTATGGCCCTCTCCCTCTTCAAATTCAGTAACAATGTATCAAAGCCCATGTGTGCATGTAATGACGCTGATTTTCCCTTTGCACCATCTCACTAACTTCCTTTTCAGTTTCTGCTTGTTAGAGCTCACGTGCTTATCTTCAGCTCACTTGGATAATCTAGGCTAATTCCCTTAATTTACATCAGTGGATTAGTAACCTTCGTTACATATACGGAGTCCATTTTGTCATGTAACATATTCACAGATGTAGCATATTCACAGATGTAACATATTCACAGATGTAATGGAGCGAAGTTGTGGGGGCCAAAATTCTGCCCACCTGTTTGCCACCACAGCAACAATGAGGACAATACATCCCAGATCTGTGGGTCTGTAAATTCTGGACATGTGCTACTTTGAAGTAAATTCCAAGGCACATTACTTTGATTGTATTTAAAATGCCTTCTTAGGAAGTTGGGTATTCATGGTCTTTCAATGACAACTAATTCACCTGAAACTGAGTGAATAAAAGCAGAGAGGAGGTATTAATCCCTATACTTTATTTGAGGTTTATAGGAGGAGATTGATGAATCAGCAGCACCTGCTCACTGATAAGGGAATCTTTGTTTGTGAAGGTTAGGTTAGAAAAGAATAAATATGGCAGGAGAATTGGAATGGTGACAGTAATTTTAGCTACCTACCGCAAAGAAAGATAGGGGGTTTCCTTCAAGAGTAAAAGATGCTCCAGGAAGACTGGTTGGAAAGTGGTGAAAATTGTGGCTTAATGAGCTATATCCACGTAAAAATAAGTCAGTGTGATAGCAGTGTGTATATGGCGGCTAGGACAATTAATTGGATGTTTATTAATGTTTGTACTATTGAGACCCACAACAGCACCTAGAAGAACATTTTAAAAACACATAAAAAAGTGAGTAGCTAGAAAATCATAACATGGAAGATGCTATTGATGCCTTCTCCATATCTCATTATCATTCCCATCCCCCTAGACCAGGGTTTCTCAATCTGTTGGCCTTTCGTGTGGGAACATTTTTTGTCGTGGGGGCTGTCCTTGCCTTTTAGGTTGTTTACCACCATCCCTTGTACCTACTAGATGCCATTATGCTACCCACTCTGTGTCAGTTTGAAGCAGTTTTGTGCCACAGAAATGCCATGTTCTTTTAATCCATCCCTGTGGGTGCACACCTATTGTGGGTGGGACCCTTTGCTTAGGTTGTTTCCATGGAGATGTGCCCCAACCCATTCAAGATGGGTCTTAATCCCCTGGCTGGAGTTCTTGAAAGATGGAAGGAAAAAAGGCAGAGACATTTTGGAGAGAGCTCAGAGAAAGAAAATGCCTGGGAGAAGCTAAGAGAGAAAGAAATGGCCAGAGACATTTTGGAGACAGCCTTTAAAACCAGAAGCAGGGAAGGAAAGGACCAGAAGACATCACCATGTGCCTTCCCATGTCACAGTGGAACCTCGATGTGATCAGGCTTTCTCCAATCAAAATATCCTCTTGTTGATGCCTTAATTTGAACATATTCATGGTCGTACAACTGTAAGTTTGTAAACTAATGCATTCCCATAGAAAAAGCCAACCCATTCTGATATATTGCATTCTAGCAGCTTTAGCAAACCTAAACAACCTCCTAATGTAACAACCAACAATGTCTCCAGAATCACCAAATGATCCCTAGATGGTAAAGTTGCCCCCAATTAGAACGACTGCCTTAGACTTAGTCACGATCTTGAGAGTGCATTAGAATCTCTGAAACTCAGCTCCAAAGTTTCTGAATGTTGGTCTTGGTGCTGCTTGAGAATTTCTGTTCTGAGTAATTTCTCAGGTGATGCTAATGTTCCTGACCCAGGGACCACACTTTGAAAACCATCCATATAAACACCATTGTGGACACCTGTCACTCTCCCTGAGGGCTTTCTCTGGCTACAAGGCTGTGCTCAGCCCACTGTGAGACAGGCACTTGTGCCTGGGGACAAGTAACCTCAGAAACAGCACTCAAGCAATAGGGGAGGGAGTTGCTGAGTGAATAGCTCATGTACCTCACCTTCCAGCTGAAGCAGCATCTTCCCAATTTCCTAGTGGTCCCAGAAGGATTAAGCCCCAGTGTATACAGCAGGCATCTTGTTCAATAAAGCCTATAGTGGCTTCCTTCCCTTCTCTGTCTCACTTCTCCCTCCTCTACTAGTGCTTCTTGGGACCACTTCCCAAATAAACTACCTGCACTCAAATCCTTATCTCAGAGTTGACCTCTGGGATAACCCAAATTAATGCATATATCGTATCAATAATTTCTATTTTTTTTTTTTAAGATTATTAATTTTTTTTGAGAATCCTTTTAGCCAAGGAGTTTTCAACTGGGGTGAATTTGCCATGGGACATTGGCAGTATTGTTGGTTGTCACAAGTATGTGTGGGAAGTGTTACTGGTATCTACTGGTTAGAGATGCAGCTAAATATCCTACAATCTACAGGACAGATTCCTTATCCATAACAACAACAAAAAAATAATGTGGCCTCAAATGTCAGGAGTGCTTAGGCTAAGAAACTTACCTTTAGCCTGAAAGAGACACCTGAGAGCCATACCCAGAAGTATGCAATTATCCTATCTGGAATTACAAGCTGAAGTTCAAGTTCAGAGACTGATCTGATTCTGAAATTATAGCCATTCATCTGTCTCAGAAATGGTGAGAACATTTTATATTCCACCATATTTCTCCTAACCCTGTGAATTGTCATATTCCTAGATTAACTTCCACTAGATCTTTGAACTCCTTAAATCAAAATAACTTTCCAAAAGTAAATGTACACTTTTCAATGGATAAAATATTGTGAAGGATGAAAAATGAATTAATGTGTTAATAGTTACTTTTGAAAGTCTGGCCCTTCCTTTCTTTCTCTCATTCCTGCCACCCCGATGAAAATAACGAGCTGCATGTGATGTGTGCCTAAGTGCTTCCAAAGTCATTTTAACATACAACTGTATATGTGCATCAGAAATGACCCATCAGAGGGGAGGGTGAGTTCCAGGCTGTTTCTATAGAAACATCAAATTAATTTTGAGCAGAAGGTTGAATTGCTGTTGCACAGCTGGAAATTGCTATATTTGGATAACTGCTGTCACGTTTTCTCACCTGATTATATTGTTATGTTTCAAAGATGTTTCTGGGTTACCTAACACAAAGGGCATTTTCCTCAGTTTGATCTTTTGAAATGTTGAATGCTAAGCAAAATGTTCAAATCAATGGCGCAAAAATATTAACCTCAATAAATATGTTATCTTATAAAAGATAACTGAATAAAAAGAAGAATCATTTCATAGAATCAAGTTGTTTTTTTAAAAAAAAGTACAAATGTTTGCGGTAAGAACACTAGTTTTTGGGTCATGATTTGAAAAGAAGAGAAAAAGTAGGGATAGGAGAAGGAGCTCAAGTGGTGATATGAAGCTGGCTGATGGTGAGTTCCTTAATGAAAATCACTGATGTGCTCTTAATATTTCCATGCCACAATATAAATCCATCCTCCATAATAGAAATTTCTAAAAAAAAACTGAATAAAAAATTGATCATCTCAGTTCTTGTACTTGATTTAGTGTGTTCTCAAAAGTTCAACCTTTATCAGTGTTTCATAATTATGATGACTTTAGGTTTGGCTTATTGTCAATTCCATTTATTTCTCAGAAATCTGGCTACAGTAACTGAAGGTTTAAAATTCATTTTAGAATTTCTCCTGTTACACGGCAAAGCCTGAAATACAGCTATTAGATAATTAGCTACAAGAAAGTACTCTACAATTATTATACAAAGTATGCTCCTTATTAACTCTACAGATTGAGATGTAAAGTTATTTTATGACATAGTACTTCATTAAGCCAACCACTTTTTAATGCAAGTCTAGTCATAGACAGTCACTTCTTTTAAAACCATAAACTATTTTTGTTCCACATGGAAGCTAATGCTTCCCTTTATAGCTTTTCTAGAGAGAAAGTGAACAGTGAAGTCAGTAACTTGTGGGCATATGTATGAGAGAGACAAAGACAGAGAAAGAGGTGGTGGGTGAGAAAGGTGGTTTGGGGTATCTATTTAGGTGGGAACCGTTATAAGAGAATAAATCTGCAAATTATTTTTAAAATATTAACTACTCTGTGGATGGCACTACCTGTTTCCTGTTTATATGTTAACCAAAGTGAAGTGATTCTGTAGCCACTATCACCCAGATACTATTAAACCAGGCCCTCATTTGCTAATTGAAAAGAATAAATGAAAAGATGGAAAAGCTACACAATTTAGGTCACTAACTATTATACATACTTTTTTTGGTTGTAATTTATTTTCTGTTCTTTAGATAAAGAGATTAACATAAAAAATTCTCAGACTTCAATATAAAAGAGGAATAAAATACTAATATTAGCATCTTAAGGGACAAAAGAAAAACCCCACTAATTCCAATTTGACACTTTAATTTTTTGTTTTGTCTTGTCTTATTCTGAATCGGATGGATAACTTCCAAACCATACTGGACAGGCTTTTCTCCAAGTCTACCTCAAACCAGGAAAATGATTACTATATTCATAACCTTACACAAACTGTAATACAGGGTGATCTGTTTTGAGAATGACCATACCTAACTTGGGGGTGTGAATGGAACATGGCATGGAATAGAAGTTCCTTTTGGCACATAGAATGATTATTAGAAGGTCCAGTTACAATAAAAATGTATTTGGTATTATTTATATGCTGCTAGGTGAGGTCAGCTCATAGGCTTTGGTCATGAATTAATACAGTTTATCACCTTTTGAAAAGCCCTCTGGGAATCAGCATGTCCTTGTCTATCCAAAATAAATTTATCAGAATGAATGGAAATATTTTACCCATTTGAAAAACCATAATCTTCAAGTGAGAAAGTGGGATATGATTTGAACTAGTAGTCCTCACCAATCAGAAGTTTACTCTAGGTATGTCTCTGAAAGGAACTGGAGGCATCAGAGGGAATGGGATTAAAAAAAGAGGTTGGTTCAAATGGCATCCAATAAATAAAAAAGAATTAGTTGTATATGTTGCCATCTTCTATATGTAAAAATAACCCTAGTCTTCTGAAAAGAAAGTCAGTTAGAATATTTGGGCTATGGGTGAGTTTTGTTCCAAAATAGCTATGTCACCTAAAGCAAATCAGTCAACCACTCCAAGAAAGAGTATTCATATATGGAAAATTATATGTTAACTAAAATTTGCATAAGGTTACCTTGTTAAATAAGCACGATAAGCTTCTCCACTTCTTAATATCTTAATAAAATACAGGCGGGGGACATGATACATGCTATCTCAGCTATAACACACTAAATAATATCTTGATGTCTGCAAATGTGACTGCCTTTATAAGGCATTCATAACTGGCTAACATGGAGACACTGACTATATTTAGGGCAAGAGTTTGAACATTGGGAAAAGGGGCATGAATGCAAGGTGTTCCTGTTGTTCTTATTATTGGATTCATTAGAAGTTTCCATCAGCACATCAAGCTTGTGTAGTGAAGCAAAGGCTCAGCTTAATACAGCTTGACTGATTAGAATAAATTCATTAAAATTGAAAGTTCGGTATGAAGATGTGAACACAAATGCTTGTCCACTCAGGACAAATTACATATTGCATATGGTTATTGTTGACTTTCTCACTTGTGGAACTGTATTTAATATAGCAAAAGCTATTTTGTTAAATGTATCCAGATCGGTTGCAAGACTTACTTTGATTTGTTTCTTTGAGGTTGCAATGAAAGAAAGGATTGTGGTTGAGAGCATTTAATGAAGATATTGGCAGAGTATAGTACAAGATAGAAATGAATGATTATGAAGTCGATGGAGATGAATGGAGAACTGGGATGTCATCATAGGTCAGTTTCTTCAATTTCTAAAAGCACACTCTAGGCATGCCTAGTTCAAAGGAACCTAGAGGCGTCAGAGTGAATGTGGTTACCTAACAGATTGGTTAAAATGGGATCCAATAAGCAGTTTTTAAAAAATATTTCTTGCACTGTGAAGTACAGCATGTATACAAAAAAAAAAAGGTAATAATTTGTAAGCACATTCCAACAAGTAACTACAGAAGGGATTTCAAAGTATGGTATGGGTCACAATTCCACACTTTCAGGTCCCACCCCCCAGCTACTCCAAAACCCTGGAAGCCAAAAAAAAAATCACCACAGTGACTTAGCAAACATGCACATTTGTTAAATCCTACTTCTGTGTTGTAAACCCTCCTTCTCCTTTGGTCCCCCACCTAATCTATAGAAGTATTTGGGCTATGCCCACTCTAACTTTTTCATATTGAAAAGGGGTGTTGACCATATGGGATAGGGGGATGGAACCAGTTGATAGTCCCAGAGAGGCTGGCCCCTCTGTGTTTCAGGATTTATCTTTCCTAGGAACCCTCTAGAGGTTATAGGTTTCAGCAAGTAAACTTAATACATGAAACTTTTGTAGAGTTGGGACTCTAACTGGTTTAGAACTTAGGTATCCTTTAGGGTTCACAGGAATCATATCTATTGGAGAAGGGCAAACCATGGCAATTAGCAATATCTAACTGAAGCTTGCATAACAGTAGCCTCCTGAATAGCCTCTTGACCCATTTGAACTCTCTTAGCCACTGATACTTTATTTTGTTATATGTCTTTTCCCCATTTTAGTCCCGAAGGCATTGTTGATCCCACAGTGCCAGGGCCAGGCTCAACCCAGGGAGTCATGTCCCATTGTCAGGGAGGTTTTCACTACTGAACGTAGGGAGAAGGGTAATAATTTTCCTTGTAGAGTTGACCTTAGAGAGAGAGAGTGGCCACATCTGAACAACCAAAGAGATTTCTTCAAAGTAACTCTTAGGCCCATTATAGGTAGTCTTAGCTTCTCCTCTACAGAAATAAGTTTCATAAAGGTAAGCCTCAAAATCAAGGGTTTGGCCTAGTTTCTTGGGAGTCCCTAATGTTCGAGAGAGTACTTGGGGTTTCCCAGATGGGAAAATTCAATATTTCTATATAATTTCTCTAGTCCCTGAAGGGACTCTACTAATATGTTTTAATTATCAGTCCACCATAGTCTGGGATGTCTCCAGGTATTACATTATGCTATTCAGAATTACAAGACCTTGTTCCTGTTCTAGGTTCCAGGAATTGTTTAAATGAGCTATCTAGACAGGCTGATTTAGATTGTCTATTACAAAAAATTTATGTTTATTGTTATTAATTAATAATAAATAAATTATTTATTACAGAAAATTTATGTTCTAGACACAGTAAACCTCTACCTTTGGTCTCATAGAGTAAGTGAATCTTTAGAGTACGTACACTGTTATATTTTACCCTGTATTCTGTTTTACCTTTGTCCCAATTAGATGGGCTTCATTTTATCTCTAATTGAAGGCTGATCTCTTTTTTGGTTGCTTTAACTGGTATTGTATGTAGCAATGGTTACTTTCAAAGTTGCAGAACTCTAGCTCTAAATCTTAGGTGTCATAGAGGGTATCAAAGTTCCAGGGAAATACCAGCTTATACACATATAGTTCAGTGTCTCAGATCTAGAAATGCACTTGCAAATTCAGACTTAGTGTGGCTGATATAAGAGCTTACAATCTAGGCTCCAATTTTCTTATAAATATTTTCTGAAAGAGACCATGGTGTATTTGTTCTTTTGTTTCTGGCTTATTTTGCACAACACATTGTCCCTAAGGTTCATTCAGTTTGTTGCATGCCTCATGGCATCTTTCCTTTTTGTATGTGCACAGTATTCCATCACATATATATCTCACAGTTCACCATTCAGCTTTTCAGTTGTTGTATGCTTTGGATCCCTCCATCCATTGGGCATCATAGATAATGTCCAACATAAACAAACCGTGTCTTGCAGTGTCCTCACTTGATTGTACAATCGGCAACACTCTCAATTTTAAACAACTTTCATTGGTCCAGAGAGACAAGGAACTGATAAAAATAGCCTCACCAAGCATCAAATTAAAATCTCCCCTAATTTCTTGCCCCTTCCCCTCCAATTATTTACCCCTGGTATTGCTGTGGTACTGTTGCTGTCTTCCTGTTAACTACAGGTCATAGCATGCAATAGTGGTTTGTCCTCTGTACTCCTCTATTATTGACTCTTTGTACAAGATCAAACTTCATGTAGGAAGTTATTTATAATTGTATAGTTAATCAGTGGGATACATGACACTATACATCTCCTTTCAATCATATTCACCTTCAAAATGGCAATGTTACTATAACCCCACTAAATAGCTACTATCACTTCTATCCATCCCTTACATTTTTTTTTAATTTGCATATGGGCAGGAGGCACCAGGGATTGAACTCCAGACCTCCAGCACGGCAGGTCGGAGCTCTGCCTGCTGAGCCATGGCAACCGCCCCATCCCTTACATTTAACTTCAATCTTATTGGGTAACCTTTCCCATGTTCCCAGCTTCTGTGTGCCTCTAGGTCCCCTATATTCTATGGTGTAAACCTTTAAGATTACATTGACTGAAGTCATAATAGCAAAATTACACAGTATCTATCTTTTTGTCTGACTTATTTAACTTAACAGTATGTCCTCAAAGCTCATCCATGTTGTCATATGCTTTGGGACTCCATTTCAGCTTACTGCTGCATAATATTCCATCATATGTATATACTACAATTTGTTTATCTACTTTTCTGTTGATGGGCACTTGGATTATTTCCATATTTTGGCAATTGTGAAAAGTGCTGCTATGAATATCGGTGTGCAAATGTCTGTGTCACTGCTTTCAGTTCTTCTGGATATATACCAAGTATTGGTATTGCTGGGTCATAGGGCAACTCGACATTTAGTTTTCAGGGGAACCCCTAAACTGTCTTCCACAGCAGTATACCATTATATATTCCCACTAGCAGTGAATAAGTGTTCCTGTTTCTCCACATCCTCTCCAACATTTGTAGTTTTCTATTTGCTTAATAGCAATTATTCTTACAGGTATGAGATGATATCTCATTGTCATATTGATTTACATTTCCCTTATGGCTAATGAAGATGAATATCTCTTCATGTGCTTTTCAGCCATTTGTATTTACTGTTTGGAAAAATGTCTATCTATATCTTTCATTCATTTTATAATTGGGTTGTCTGTTCTGTTGTTGAGTTGCATAATTTCTTTATGTACACAGGATATCAAACCTTTATCTGATACTGTGGTTTCCAAATATTTTCTCCCCTTGAGTTGGCTGTCTCTTCACCTTTTTGACAAAGTCCTTTGAGGCACAGAACTTTTGATTTTAAGGAGTTACCATTTATCATTTTTTTCTTTTGTCGCTTGTGCTTTGGGTGTAAACTTTAAGTAGCTACCTCCTATTAATGTCTTGAAGATGTTTCCTTATATTTTCTTCTAAGAATTTTATGGTATTGGCTCTTATATTTGGGACTTTAATCCATTTTCAATTAATTTTTGTACAAGGTGTGAGGTAGGGGTTCTCTATCATTATCTTAGCAATTGATATCCAGTTCTCCCATGCCCATTTATTGACTAGATTCTTCTGTCACAGTTCAATGGATTTGGGAGCCTTATCAAAGACCAATTGACCATGGAGTTTTTGGTGGTCTATCTCTGTACTCTCGATTTGATTCCTTTGGTCAATACTTCAGTCTTTGTGCCAGTACCATGCCGTTTTGACCACTGTGGCTTTATAATAAGCTTTAAAGTCAGTAAATCTTAGTCCTCCCACATTGCTCTTCTTTTTAAGGATATATTTAGCTGTTCTACACATTGCTCTTCTTTTTAAGGATGTATTTCGCTATTCTAGGTCTCTTTCCTTTCGAAATAAATTTGATAACTAGCTTTTCCAAGTCTTCAAAGTAGGTTGTTGGAATTTTTATTGGTATTGCATTGAATTTGTAGATCATTTTGAGTAGAATTGACATCTTAATGGCATTCAACTTTCCTATCCAGGAGCATGGAATGTCTTCCCATCTATTTAGGTCTAGTGATTTCTTTTAGCAATATTTTGTAGTTTTCTGTGTACAAGTCCTTGACATCCCTGGTTAAGCTTATTCCTAGATACTTGATTCTTTTGGTTGCTATTTTGAATGGAATTTTTTCCTTCAATTTGGTCATTACCTGTGTATAGAAACATTACTGATTTTTGTACATTAATCTTTTATCCTAGCCACATTGCTGAATTTATTACCTCAAAGAGATTTGACAAAGATTTTCATGGTTTTCCAAGTATAGGATCATGTTATCTGCAAATAATGAAATTTTACTTCTTCATTTCCTATTTGGATGCTTTGTATTCCTTTTTCCTCTATGATCACTCTAGCTAGGACTTCTATTATAATGTTGAATAATGGTGGTGACACTGGGCATCCTTGACTTGTTCCCAATCTTAGGGGGAGTGCTTTCAATCTCTCGCCATGAAGTATGATGCTGGCTAAGAGTTTTTCATGTATGACCTTTATGATATTGAGGAAGTTTCCTTTGATTTCTGCATTTTGAAGTATTTTTATCAGAAAAGGATGCTGAATTTTGTCAAATACTTTTCCGGTGTCCATTGATATGATCATGTGATTTTTTCCCTTTTGATCTGTTAAAGTGCTGTGTTAGGTTGATTGACTTTCTTATGTTGAACCTCCCTTGCACTACTGGTGTAAACTTGCCTTGGTCATGATGTATAATTCTTTTAATGTATCATTGAATTCAATTTGCTAATATTTTTTGAGAATTTTGGTATCTATATTCACTAAGGAGGTTGATTTCTAGTTTTTCTTCCTGTGGTATCTTTATCTGGTTTTGGTTTTAGATTGATTCTAGCTTCATAAAATGAATTTATCCTCAGTTGCTTTGAAGAGCTTGAGCTAGATTGGTGTAGTTCTTTTTGGAATGTTTAACAAAATTCCCCTGTGAAGCCATCTGGTCCTGTGCTTTCCATTGGAGGAAGTTTTTTGGGTGAGTGATTGAATTTCTACTTGTAATTGGTTTGTTTGGATCTTCTGTTTCTTCTCAAGTCAGGGTAGATATTTCATATGTTTCTAGGAACTTGTCCATTTCATCTAAGTTGTCTAGTTTGTTGATGCGTGGTTGTTCATAGTATCCTCTTATGATTTTTTACATTTCCTCAGGATCTGTTGTAACAACCCCCCTCTCATTTCTGATTTTGTTATTTGCATCCTCTTTCTCTTTTTCTTTATTTGCTTAAATAAAGGCCCATTGATTTTATAGATTTTCTCAAAGAACCAAGTTTTGGCTTTGTTGATTCTTTCTATTGTTTATTTGTTCTCCAGTTCATTTATTTCTGTTTTAATCTTTGTTATTTCCCTTTGTCTTTTTGCTTTGGGTTTAATGTTGGTTCTTTCTCTAATTTCTCCAGATGAAGCAGTTAAGTCTTCAATTTTTGTTCTTTCTTCTTTTTTAATCTAGGCATTTGGGGCATTAAATTTCCCTCTCAGCACTGCCTTTGCCACATCCCATAAATTCTGATAAGTTGTATTCTCATTTTCATTCGTCTCCAGGTATTTACCGATTTCTCTTGCAATTTCTTCTCTGACCCACTGATTATTTAAGAGTGTGTTGTTTAATCTCCATATATTTGTGAAAGTTCTGGTTGTTTTGCAGTTACTAATTTCCAGCTACTTCCCATTGTGATCCGAGAAAGTGCTTCGAATACTTTTAATCTTATTAAATTTATAAAACCCTGTTTTGTGTCCCAGCATGTGATCTACCCTGGAGAGTGTTCCATGAGCACTGGAGAAAAATGTATATCCTTGTGTTTTGGGGTGTGACAATCTATCTATGTCTGTTAGGTCTAATTCATTTATCACATTGGTTAATTTCTCTATTTCCTTGGTTATCCTCTGTCTGGTTGTTCTATTTGTGGAGGGAAGTGGTATATTGAAGTCTCCCACTATTATTGTTGAAACATCTGTAGCTCCTTTCAGTTTTGCCAATACTTGCTTCATGTATTTTGAAGGTCAAGAAGGAGTATTTTTATATGTTATTATCCTTTATATAATAAAAATGATAGAAAGAGCCATGACTCTTCCAGATCTGATTATTTAGAGATTTATAAAATATTTCAGTGCTTTATTTTTTTTTTTCTTGCATGGGCAGGCTCTGGGAATTGAACCTGGGTCTCTGGCATGACAGGCAAGAATTCTGCCACTGAGTCACCATCACACTATCGTTTAGTACTTTACTTTTGTAAGTCTAGCACTTTACTTGTTTTAGACCGAGCTATAAATAAAATTTTTGACAACTTGATCCATATTTCTAATGCTGTTTTCAATGAAGGGAGTGACGGGACTGGGATAAAAGTATGACACATTTTTTTTTTTTTTCATATCTAAAGCCTAAGACCCATTTTCGGTGTGAATGATGCGTTCGTGAATCCTGCTGGCTAGTAGACATACAACTTGATTTTATTCTGGTCCTTTGACTCTAAGGACATGACAGCCAAATAATTATAATTTCTTTTTGAGTCTCTGCTTTGGAAGGCTGAGGAAACTATGAAGGTTTTAGCGTCAGTGCTTGGACTGTGTGTGTGTGTGTGTGTGTATTTGTGCATGTTTGTGTATGCGTGTGCTTCTTTAAAAAAAAGAACCCAACACATTTCTGTTTAATAAAGTGAATTATGTTTGATTGAAAATGGAAAGTACTTTTCAACCATACAGTTTTCTTTTAAAACCGAGGCGACTCTTCTGTGGGACACCAAGGTCCTAGCCTATATAAACTCTGAATAAATGAAGGTTAATTGAGGAGATGAGAATGTTGTCATTCTCTAGAATTGGGTTTGTCTTTTTTTTGCTCCTCCCCCATGACTACTGCAAAAGCTCTGCAGCTCTGATAGGGATCAAGCAATTGTTTAGGTTAAATCCCCAAAGATACATAGCATTTCATTTGACAGCCTTTCTAGATAAAAGCCCTCATTGATTATGTTTTAGTAAGCTTAACTCAGTTCTAGAAAACTCAGAGCATAAACATTTAGTTGAAGTGAAAGGAAGTTAACTGCTCTTTTAATTTTTAAAGGAAATTGCAAAGGTTCGTGATATGTTTTTATGAGCATAACACGCACAATTACAGCAGGCATGACTGGCCAGAGTGGATTGTATTTTACACATAATTAGTGTAGACACATGTTGAAGCCAGGAATAGGAGGATGGTAGGACTGGTTTTGCTCACACTTGTCATGCTTCTGGCATATCCATTTTTTTAAAAAAATATTTGCTTTTAATTTTTCATAGTAAGGCAGATTTTGCAATAATATTGGGTAAATAAACAAGTATCTTCCAAAGGTATATGTTATCTTAAGTAATCTAAATTGTTATTGATTTTTCCCTATAATGAGAAAGTTAATAGTTGTAATTGTATGTAGTTGCTATAGTAACAGGCATGAGTCTTTCTCTTGAAGGGGAAGCATACAACTAATTTGTCTTTTAACCTATTTCATTCTGAGAACTTTATAAAAATCAGTAACAGGGATACTTATAATTTTATCATTTTTTTCTTTACTGCAACCCTCTAAATAATCTTTTCAGATTTAAAAAAAAATGTTAATTAGCAGAATTGATTTTAACTTGAGAAAAAATAAGTGTAGCTTCTGTAAAAAAAAAATAAATCTAAAATATTCAGTCCTTTGAACTATTCTACATTTTATGGAGTTCATTAATGGTCTGCCCAAACAAATTTGAAATATATGAGTCTTTTATCACTTTCACATAATGCTTTTATTTAAACTGAAAACAGCATTCAACTTAAGGTGGCTATGTAGCATTGCTTCAGAATATATTGGCACTTTATTTTTATATCATTTATTATTCTGCATAAATTTTCATGTGCATGTGTCTCTATTTCTGTGTACCTGTGTATGATTCTATCATAAAAAATCCTCCTCCAAATTTTATCAACTCATGTTAAGTGGTGCTTTTATGTCTTGGATTAGTCCATATTAATCTATACCTCTGAAGTGTTGCAAACTCACATGGCGATAGCATCCAAACAGGTAATGAGAATGAGGGAAATGGAGCAGGAGGAAGCACTCTAAGGAGGAGTTGGGGCTGCCAGTCATATACCCAGTAGAAAGGTAGCAGCCCTTTCGCAGTCCTAGTGAGTATTGATGTATGGTTATGTTTCCAATGTTTTCTTGATTTTTAAAGAGAAACCATTTTTATGAATTGAATACAGATGTGAACCATCCACGTGTAAATCTAGGAAACTACTTACAGTAATTTAATTTTTGAAAAATGTACCATGAGGGCTCAAAACCTTCTGTAATTTTCATCTGGACTACCAGCTGCCATTTTGCAACCTCTCCTTACTTCAAAGGACAACTTCTGTTTCGGAAAGACTAAATCTTAAGATGCTGGTACTTCTTGATCCAGTTGGAAAGTGCCAGAATTTATATCCTTGTTTTACAGATGCAGGAAGTAATATTTGAGTGATTTGCTGAAACTTAAGAAACAGCCTTAAAAGGATGGATTTCTTCTTGCTATTTTAAATGAGTTATGATCTTGAATCTAATGATTAAAATTGTATGCTGAAATGTTGCACAGAAGAAGGATCTTTGAGGAACAATAAAATGGTTTGTGCCTGAGTTATTGGAGCAGCTGGTTGAATTATGAAAAGAAACTTTCAGGAGCAGGGAGCTGTTTAGAGAGGCAGTGCAGAGAGTGATTATTGAAAATGTAGAGAAGCTATAGAAGTGTCAGGGGGAGAAATATTGGGGGAAAAGTGTTGATTGAAGAAGATTTTTTTTTTTATTATTAGGTGAGGATAATTCCCTCACTCTCTTCTAATAAAATTTAAAGAAAATCCACATTATACTCCATTGCTTTCAGAGGTGGGTATAGATCTGTCACTGTTTGTTTAGATATTATCTTAAATTGA
>PVIY010042984.1:0-20603 GCA_004026745.1 Myrmecophaga tridactyla | reverse complement strand
CACTTAGTCTCATTTCACTCTTCCCCCTTTGGTCGAGAAGGTTCTCTCAATCCCTTGATGTTAATTCTCAGCTCATTCTAGGGTTTTTTTCCGTCCCTTGATGCTGAATCTCAGCTCATTCCAGGTTCTCTGTCCCATGTTGCCAGGAAGGTACACATCCCTGGGAGTCATGTCCCACGCAGAGAGGGGAAGGGTGGTGTCTTAGGCCTAATTTTAAGTAGGCTTAGCTTATCCTTTGTGGGGATAAGTTTCATATGAGCAAACCCCAAGATTGAGGGCTCGGCATATTGATTTGGTTGTTCCCACTGCTTGCAAGAATATCAGGAATTCTCCAAATGGGGAAGCTGAATTTTCCTCCTTTCTCATGCTGGAGAGATTTAAAAAAAAAAAAATTGTTCTGGGTATTAACCCTTTGTTGGTTATATATGTGCAATGATCTTTTTCCCATTTGTAGCTTGTCTCTTCACATTTTGGTTATGTTTTTTATAGGGAAAGAAACAGCAAATCAGCTAAAGGAAGAGACAAATAGAGCAAAGTCTGAGAGCATTCCATTCACAAAGCTTCCATTTTCCTCAGGATATCTTACTGTATATTACAATACATAGAGTATTTACAACACTGGAAGCTCTCTTCAGCTTCAATGTCCAGAGTTTTATTGGGACTTCATTATGCAGGCATAGTTATTGCCCACATGGTTGATCTAAGCCTTCAAGTCAACTGCATGACCCGAAGCCCCCACCCGAAATCACATGGCTGATCTTTCTGGTATGGCCACACCGAACCCCTATGACTATCAGATATGAGGGCCCCACCCTAAAATCCCTGAAGTCAGCCCCTGCCCTGGACAAAGACACTCCTATCAGGTCCAACATAGGTTATCTACCGGAAGCCAAGGACAAAGGCCATATCTCTCTTCATGCAAGCCCAAATTCTTTAAAGAATTTATATACTTCCCTAACTAGAAATTATAAAGCTTTTCTCCAATATGATATTCTAAACATTTTGTATTTTCATCTTTTATATGTTTTTAATCTGCCAGGAATTGAGTTTTTTTGTGTGTGTGGGAATTGAATAGGAATCCAATTTCATTTATTTTTCCATATCGATAGCCCCTTATCCAAGCACTATTTATCAATCCCATTATTTCCGCATTGATCTTCCCTACTTTCTCTATAAATAATCAAGTGTGTGTGTATATATATATATATGTCTGTTTCCGAGCTTTCCATCTATTCTATTAGATTACTGTAAATACCATAGTCTTTTAATTACTATATTACAATTTCTTCCTATCTCATAGAGCAGTACCTCCCTACCTTATCATTCTTCTTCATGAATAGCTTGGCTCTTCATGCCTTTTCAGTCTTCCATATACATTTAATATCCAACTATTCTAGTTCCTCTAAAAGCCATCAGCCACAAAACTCCTTTGGGTTTTTGAAATTGTTTAGGTCACTTTGGGGATAACTGATATCTTTGTTAATACTTAGTCTTTCTAGACAAGAACAATGGTATATCTTTCACTTTATGTCTATAATTTCTTTCAATAGTTTTATGATCTTCTCCTTTAAAGGCTTGCATATCTGTTGCCAAATTTATGCTAGGTAATTTTTTTTTTTTGGCTAATCTAAATTATGTCTCTTTTAAAAAGAAACCCCTTCATAGTATGCTTTTTAAAAGATTTTAAATATTTTATCCAGTATTTCAATTGCTGTGGGGAGAGTTTTTCAGGGTTTCTAGAATGCCATTTAAAAACTCTACCTTCATACTTTATTTTGATAGCATTGATTTTACCAAATGCAATAAAAATATCCATAGCATTCTACCACTTCTGATAAAAGGGTTCAAATTTGAAAATATATCTACTAACCCAGCTTCTTGGCCATCCTAACTTCATTCCTCAGAATCATCCAACCTAGTTTTTTCATTTCTCCATCAGAACACAGAGTAAGAAGGAAAAGCTAAATGGGCAGAGAGGCAATGGGGTTATTCATAAATTTTATTCAACACAGACTTATTAAAAATTTGGCCCTGAAAATCAAAATGGTGAATATTGACAATAGGCGAAATGACAATGGGGTAAAGGATTTACAGGATTCCTTGGTACCAATCTTGCAACATTCTGGGTTTGAGATTATTTCCAAATCAAAAATAGATTAAAATCCATCAAGAATAAGTAAAATGATGGAAATACATTCTAAAGTTGCTGCCACATTTTTTTCTAAAGGATTCTTCCTTTCTGTGCCCCTACTAAGAAGGCAGCAAGCATGTCACATCCATGAATAATTTCCCAACCATGTTGATGGGATAAACCAAGACAGTTAATCTGTGGGCTGGCCAGTAATCCATAGTTTCTGACCAAGAGGCTAGATGAAAAGATGAAGTGGATCAATCAGATGTTTCAATAGGGAATTGGAGAAATGAAAGATTGAACTAGCTTGCAGCAGGAGCTGGTACTGAAAGATGGTGATATAGAAGGAAAGAGCAGCTGCTGTGGCCCTGGCTAAGCTAAACATACAGAAGAGTCAAACTATGACCAAGAAATGAAAGCCAGTTGATTCTGGGACAGAAAGATAGTCACTTGGAGCCAAGTCACATTCATGGATAGAGAAGCCAAGGACTCCTGCAGCTAAAATTCTCTAGAACTGACCAAAACCCAGGACCATTCTCTAGACTCTAGACTCCATGAAACCAAGCCCCCATTGTTCCCCATGAATTCTTACATTAGCTAGTGGGTCTCTCTATTACTTGTAATCAGAAGACCCCAACTAAATCATTAACCAATAATTTCCCACATTGTCATCTAGTCAAAAATTGACCTGCTTGTAACTGTGAGGGTATTTCATTCTGGAGTTTGCACCTACAATTAGTTGGTTGTATCTACAATCAGCAAAAGTGTTTGCCCTGAGCAATGTGGGTAATCTCATTCAGTTAGTTGGAAGTCTTGAAAGCCAGAGGTCACATGAAGAATTTCTGCCTCAAGTTCAACAGTGGCTCTTGCCGGTATTTCTAGCCAGCCAGCTTCCAGGGAATTTGGACTAAGGACTTCACCATCACCCTTGTCGGAGTTTCCAGCTTGCAGCCTACACTATGGACTTTAGACTTGGCAGCGTCAATTGTGTAAGCCAATTTATTTTTATAGTCTCTTTCTCTCTATCCTGTTTGCTATATTTCTCTGGAGAACCCTGATACAATCATTCAGATATTTGCAGAGGTCGCAGATGAAACTTTCAGTGATAAGGGCCATTATATCCCGATTCCCTCACAGTACTTGTTGGATTAAATAATTTCCATTACAACCTAGGTAGGTCCTTCTTGTTCTTGTCCCAGCAGCCTTCAAACGTTTAGAGGTGGGTCAACTTTTCCTGCCAGTTGGTTTTACACCACCTCCCAGAAGCAGTTTTCAACCAGGAAACACCTAGGGTTCCAATAAACAGATGAAATAAACATGTCCAGCTAGATGACAAGGCCTGAAAAATGTGGGCCTTTCTGGACAGATTTTTTTTTTTTTTTTTTAACAGACTTCCTGCAGCTAAGCTGAGACTTACATCCTGTTAGAGCTGCACCAACTCGGCTCACACCTTTAATGAAGTTGGCTGCCGCCTTATACCACATCCAATTAAGCCACACAAGCCTCCCAATAGCAGGGAAGGAGCTTTTCAAACTTATTAAAAGTGATTTTATTCTCCTACAGGGAATTCAGGCTGTCGCTTCAGAGTGCTTGAGAGGTTCCTTGCTTGGAGTTACTTTTCTCGAGCTACTGAACATCCTGAAGCAACAAGAATAAGGAAAAGCAATTAAGAATACTCCAAGACTCTTCAGTCCCTATGCAGAAAAGAACCTTCTGCCACTTGCCAAGGTAGGGTAGGGTGGGCAAGGTGGGGTCTGGGCCTCGGAGGCAGGAGGGCAGAAGCCCTTCAGATCGGGGTTCAGCCTTGCAAAAGCAGAGGGTTGGGCCCTCTCCCCATTGTCAATTTCCCTCTGTGACATTATAATTTCAGTCCCAGAATAGTTGAGAACATTTGGGAAATTCACATCTAAAAATATTTCTTTTTACTGTAGGCATGATAGCCCAGGAGTGTGACAGTGGGTTACTAAGAATGAGGTTCCCTCATTATGTAACTTGGACAAAAATAAAGTGTTCCAGGCCAAAAATAGGTTTGAGAAAGAATGTGAATAAATAGCACTGACAGGTCATTATTTACTCAAACTGTCACTTGGCTGAAGAACTTTTCAAGAAAAGTTGTAATCTGTGTCCTATAACTTATTACCCAGGTGTGACTGGCCTCTGTGGGGAGCTGATGGCACTCTTCTGACAAATGTTAAAATAAGCACATGTTTTAGAGGAGGCTGTTTAAGGAAAGATAAATCAGAACACAGGGCAAAAGATGATACTGTTTGTATTTTAGAGCTTCACCTACTGTATGAGACCAAAGGAAGAGAGGTTTATTGTGTTTAAAACCTAAATTTTCTATAGCACACAATCTAACTCAAACTGCCTGGATACCTCATTTAAACAACCCAAACAAATGGAGTACAGAATGAGAATGAGGCCTTATAATTCTTTATAGTGTAATATAATACCCAGAAACATCCCAGAGTATGTTGAATTGATAATTTTTTTTACCATGATCATTTTTTAATTAATTAAAAAAAATTACAGGAAAGAAACACAAACATTCCCAATATGTGATCATTCCAGTCTACATATATAATCAGTAATTTACAATATCATCACATAACTGCAGATTCATCATCATGATCATTTCTTAGAACATTTGCATCATTTCAGAAAAAAGAAATAAAAAAAACAGAAAAATAAAACAAAAACAGAAAAAAAAACCACACACACCATACCCCTTATTCCTCCCTTTCATTGATCACTAGCATTTCAAACTAAATTTATTTTAACATTTGTTCCCCCTATTTTTAATTTTTATTCCATATGTTCTACTCATCTGTTGACAAGGTAGATAAAAGGAGCATCAGACAAAGGTTTTCACAATCACACAGTCACACTGTGAAAGCTACACCATTATATAATCATCTTCAAGAAACATGGCTACTGGAACACAGCTCTACATTTTCAGGCAGGTCCCTCCAGCCTCTCCATTTCCTCTTAGATAACAAGGTGATATCTATTTAATGCGTTAAGAATAACCTCCAGAATAACCTCTCAACTCTGTTTGGAATCTCTCAGCCATTGACACTTTGTCTCATTTCACTCTTACCCCTTTGGTCGAGAGGATTTTCTCAATCCCTTGATGCTGGGTCTCAGCTCATTCTAGGGTTTTTCTCAATCCCTTGATGCCGAGTCCAAGTTTATTCTCGGATTTCTGTCCCACGTTGCCAGGAAGGTCCACACCCCTGGGAGTCATGTCCCACGTAGACGGGGGAGACTGGTGAGTTTGCATGTTGTGTTGGCTGGAGAAAGAGGCCACAGCTGAGCAACAAAAGAGGTTCTCTTGGGGGTGACTCTTAGGCCTAATTTTAAGTAGGCTTGACCGATCCTTTGTAGGGTTAAGTTTCATATGAACAAACCCCAAGACTGGGGGCTCAGCCTATAGCTTTGGTTGTCCACACTGCTTGTGATGAATTGATAATTTAAAAGTATTTGCAAAGGCCCTTGAGGCACTGGAGAAAAAACACTATTTTTAATTTTTAAAAGTACTATTAAACTTTCCCACCCAGGAGAACCCTGATGCTCTCTCAAATATTAGGGACTCCTCAAGCTGAGAGCCAATCCTTTGATCTTGAGGCTTGCTCTTATGAAACGTATTTCTGTAGCAGAAAAGCTAAGCCTACCTATAATTATGCCTGAGGGTTACTTCCAGAAAACCTCTTTTGTTGTTCAGATACTGCCTTTCTGTAGGCCCGACTCTGTAAGGGAAACCATTACTCTGCCCCCCTACATGGGTCATGACATCCAGGAGTCAAAGTCTCCCAGGCAATGTAGGACATGACTCCTAAGGATGAGCCTGGCCCTGGTACCATGGGATCAACAATGCTTTCCTGACCAAAAGGGGAAAAGGAATTGTAGCAAAGTAAGGTATCAGTGGCTAAGAGAGTTCAAATAGAGTCGAAAGGCTATTCTGGAGGCTACTGGTATGCCAGCTTCAGGTAGATACTGCTGACTACCACAGTTTGCCAAACCTCAACCAAGACCATTCCTGTTAACCCTAAAGAACACCTTGGGCTCTATCTGAAATTCTACAGAAGTTTCATGCACTAAGTTTACTTTCCAGAAACCTACAACCTCCACATGGTTCCTAGGCCAGATAGTCACAAAACCCAGAGGGGTGTCAGCCTCTCCAAGAACATCTACTATTTCTATCCCCCTATCCCATACTGTTGACACCCCTTTCCAACATGATAAAGTTGGAATGGCATAGCCAAATACCCATAAAGATTGGGAGAAGGAACAGAGGAGGGAGGAGGAGTTATAGCAAGAAGTTAGGATTTAATGAATAAGTATGACTACTAAATCATTATACTGAAAAATATAAATGACCCCTAATGTAAATACAAGCCTAAAACATATTCTGCCATGAATGCTACATTATGGTCAAAGTATTTGTAAATATGTCACTGACCAACCCAAAATTTGAAAACACTCTTTGCCATCATTTTTCTCAGTATCATTTTATTACATCCCTCTCTCCCATATCCAGCTTTCTTTTAAGGGTCATTTTTTTTTACAATGAGCCTATAATTCACACCAGAGACAGATGCTGGGGAGGGCAGGGAGAGGTCATCCTGTCTCCACTGACCCTGAGAGCTAACCTGCCAATCACAGAAGGACAGAAGTGGGATGAGGAGAGTACCTGCACTCATAGGACTAGGCATATTTCTTCCTAAGGCAGGAACTATCTTACAGGCAGTAGACTTTTAGAGTGCATCTGAACAGTTTCAGCTGGACATTAAAAATTTTTCAGTTTGTGAGCATTAAACAAGCTAACCTGTGTTTCCATCTGGATTCTACAGACATCCCTCCCACATACCAAAGTCTGAGAATGTAGTCTTAGGAGTCTGAGTTCTCTTGATTCTTTTAAAAGCATTTTCCATTTCAATGATAATGTATAAAAATGAGTATTTGCTATTCTGGCTCATCTGAAAGGAGCACCTTATAAGCAAAAGCTGCAGAGATTTTGGGGCCCACTTTACCATTGAGTTACTATCACAGTGCTACCAAGTGTCCAAAGACAAACTCCAGAGTCTGCAAGAAGTTGTTCCTTAAGAGGCACCATACATTTTTAATGTCTGAGAAACAATAAATGAGCTTTACTAAATGATGGGAAAATTATATACTCTAAAATCATTGTGATAGTTAATTTCATGTGTCAAGTTGGCTAGGTTACAATGACAGTTGAGTTGACTCTACTCTCTGTTTTGTGGCAATGTCATGTTAGTCTTCTTTACCTGTTGGGAAGGTCATTGAAAAGAGGCAGTATATTTTGGTTTTAGTTTTCCTCACTGCCTACTGAAGTACCTGAAATAAAATAGGTATTTTAAAAATGACCATGAAATAAACAAGTATATAACTATAATAGGGGTAAAAAGTAAAAAAGGGTAATTGTCATTAACAAAAAAAGGCACAAAGAGTGTTCTTCAAACCCCTACTTTACAAAACTCAGTAGGTTGCAAATACTTAGCATGATCTAAGACAGCACAAAACTAAGTGAATTGAAACTGGAGTGCCCAACGTGGGACAAAACTCCCAGGATGATCTGGGACCCGGCATCAAGGGATTGAGAAAGCCTTCTTGACCAAAAGGGGGCAGAGAGAAATAAGACAAAATGAAGTTTCAATGAGAAATTTCAAACAGAGTCGAGAGGTCATCCTGGAGGTTATTTTTATGCATTATATAGATATCCCCTTTTTTTCATTTTAATGATTTTTAAATTGTGAAATATAGCATAAATACAAAACAGCAATAAATTTCCAAGTACACTTTAACAAGTAGTTATAGAACAGATTTTAAAGTTTTGGTATGGGTTACAGTTCCACAACTTTTCATTTTTTCTTTTAACTGCTCCAAGACACTGGAGACCAATAGAAATACCAATATAATGATTCAGCAGTCATACTCATTTGTGAAATCCTGTCTTCTCTGCTATACTCCTCCTTCTCTTTAAATAACATATACATAAAAGCAATAAATTTCAAGGTACATCACAACAATTAGTGGTAGAACAGATTTCAGTTTGGTATGGGTTACCATTCCACAATTTCAGGGTTTTATTTCTAGCTGCTCTAAGGTACTGTAGACTAAAAGAAATGTTAGTATAATGATTCAGCACTCATACTCATTTGTTAAACCCTACCTTCTCTGTGTAACTCCACCATCACCTTTAATCTTTTTTAGAAGTATTTGAACTGTGCCCATTCTAACTTTTCATATTGGAAGGGGCTGTTAATAATATGGGGGTGGTGGGGAATGGAACTAGTTGATGTTCTGGAGAGGTTGGCCCCTCAGCATTTCAGGACTTATCAGGTCGAGGGATCCATGTGGAAGTTGTAAGTTTCTGGAAAGTTACCCCAGTGCATGGAACCTTTGCAGAATCTTATATAATGTCCTAATGTTCTTTAGGATTGGCAGGAATGGTTTTGTTTGGGGGTTGGTAAGTTATAGTAGGTAGCAATATCTAACTGAAGCATGTGTAAGAGTGACCTCCAGACACTCCAAGTGTAGCCTCTCAACTCTATTTGAACTCTCTCAGCCACTGATACCTTGTTATACTTCTGCCCCCCTTTTGGTCAGGATGGCATTGTTGATCCCACGGTGCCACGGCCAGGCTCATTCTTAGGGGTCATCTCCCACACCCCAGGGAAACTTTCATCCATGGATGTCATGGCCAGTGTAGGGGAGAGGGCAATGGTTTCACCTGCAGCACTGGGCTTAGAAAGAGAAAGGCCACATCTGAGTACAGATGTCCCTTTTTAGTTTAAGGTTTATTGCAGTGGCTGGAGGGAAGTACCTGAAACTGTTGAGCTGTGTTCCACTAGCCTTGATTCTTGAAGACGATTGTGTAACTATAGGGCTTTTAGAGTGTGACCATGTGATTGTGAAAACCTTGTGTCCAATGCTTTTTTCATCCAGGGTATGGACAGATGAGTAAAAAAAAACACGGATACAGAACAAACAATAGGGGGGATAAGGAGTAAAATAAATTGGATAGATTGAAATACTAGGGGTCAATAAGAGGGAGGGGTAAATGGTATGGTTTGTGTGAGTTTTTCCCTTTTTCTTTCTTTTTCTGGAGTGATACAAATGTTCTAAAAGTGATCATGGTGATTGTCAGGGTCAGGTTCACGTGTCACCTGGGCCAGGTGGTGGTTCTTGTTTGTCTGGTTGGGCAGGCGCTGGCTGTTGCGATGAGGACATTTCATAGAATTAAATCGTGAGCACGTCAGCTGCATCCACAGCTGATTCCATTTGTAATCAGCCAAGGGGAGTGTCTTAATCTAATCACTGGAAGCCTCTTAAGGAGGATTCAGAAGAGACAGGCTCTCTTCCTGCTTAGGCCAGCGAGCCTCTCCTGTGGAGTTCGTCCAGACCCTCCATCATAGTCATCAGCTTCACAGCCTGCCATATGGATTTTGGACTCTACGTTCCCACGGTTATGTGAAACACTTTCATAAATTTTATACTTACGAATATTTCCTGTTGATGCTGTTTCTCTAGAGAACCCTAACTAATACAATTTGGTACCAGAGAAGCAGGGTGCTGCTGCAGTTTGCAAATACCAGACATGTTGGAACAGTTTTTTTGGATGGATAAGGGGAAGATTTTGGAGGAACTGTGAAGAAAACGATGGAGAAGTCCTGGAGTGCTTGAAGAGACGGTTGGTGTAAACGGAACGACTGCCAATCTGGGCAAAGGGGGACACAAAAGGGACAAATTGTAGTTTGCAGACTGAGACCCATTCAAGTTCGAGTCTAAAGCCAAGAAACTTCAAGCCAGGAGAATGGACCCACCCATATAGATGGAGAGAGTGAGCTTGCCCTGAAGGCAGAGGATGAGTCTCCCTCCCACCTCATTGCAGTGGAAGAGTTGTGCCGCCTCAGGCCTTGGAGAAGGTATAGCACACTTCTAGGGGATTAGGGAGAGCCTGGCTGCCACCATATGGAGGGGTTGAGCATGTGCCCCGGAAATGGCAGAGAGCCCAGGTGTGGCCCCAATGCTTGGAGTGGGTGGAGCCAAGAAAAAGGTGGTCACCTCAATGTCTCCTGAGGTTGATTTGGAAAGAGGCAGGCCACTGCTTTGGCCCTTGGAAAGGGTGGGACTGCCACTTTCTAAAGCTGAAGGATAAATGACTTTCAGACTCTGAAATCCGATGGAGTTTGCCCTACAGGTTTTCAGAACTGTTTGGGTCTTGTGACTCCTGTGTTCCTCCCAATTTCTCCCTGTGGAAATGAAAATCTGTATCTTGTGAATGTCCTCCTTTGCATATGGTCATCAGATAACTTGTTTTGAGATTCATGGGTCTACACCCAGAAGAGAATTTTTGCCATTTTAATATCATTTAAGGTGAGGTGTATAGTTAGCAAGTTGACAAGGGGTGGACATGTGGTAGTTAAGTTCAGGTGTCAACCAGGCCAGGTGAAGGTGCCTAGTTCTATTGCTGTGGACGTGCACCAATGGCATATGAACCTCATCTGTTGCTGATCACATCTGCAGTCAGCTAGGAGGCATGCCTGCTGCAATGAATGATGTTTGATTTAATTGGCTGGAAGCCTAAATGAGAGAGGTCAATGAACACAGCCAAGCAGCTCAGCATACCTCATCTCAGCACTCGCAGCTCAGCCCAGGCCTTTGGAGATGTAGAAAGGAATCACACCGGGGAAAGCTGTTGTTGTAACCCAAAGGCCTGGAAAGAAAGCCCACAGAGATTGCCCTGTGCCTTCCTGGGTAAGAAAGAACCTCAACTGAAAGTTAGCTGCCTTTCCTCTGAAGAACTATTCATCTTTAACTAAATAAATCCCCTTTTATTAAAAGCCAATCCATCTCTGGTGTATTGCATTCCAGCAGCTACCAAATTAGAACAATGATGAATACACAACTATGTGATGATATTGTGAGTACATGTACACCATGTATGGAATGTATGTGTGTGAAGATTTGTCAATAAAAATATTAAAAAAACAAAACATAAATCTGAAATGCTGAGTTGAACCAAGAAAATAAGAGAAAATCAGCCACAAAAGAAATACTCTCTTTTTTATTAGATACACAAAGCCCTTTAAGTCCGATGTTTCCTTTGTATAATTTTTCTTGGTTATTAACTTTCCTCATTAGAAAGCAGACAAACTTTGTCCTTGATAAATACATCTTCTGTTTCCTCTTCAATTTTTTCAGTCCTTAGGCTTACCTGTATGGCTTACCACTTGCAATAAAGACCAGCATCTCAGAGAAAAGCACTGTAAAGTTCAGAGGTAATAAACCAGGGACTTTCTTTCCTACTTCATTTGTATATATATATGTATGTATGTATAGTCTGTTTTGTTTTTTCAACAAAAATAACATAACAGGGTTTACACAGCTCTATTAATTATTTTAAGTTACCTAGGCAAAGTTTATGCTTCAGTATAACCATTTTGACTTTGGATTGAAGTAGGAATTTTAGGCTTAAAAACAGATTTAAGACTACCAAACAGATGTCGTATAGCAACACAGTTTTAATAATAAATCCTGATCTTCATATAACTAGAAATATGTTGTTGTTATACCAGGTGCTACATATCCCCGAAAATACAAAAGTAAAATAGTGCATTAGAGTAATTCTCTACTTATTACATTAGCGCATATACTAAATTATGCTAACTGCATGATAATCTCTATGGAGCAAGGCTGTATTTTTAGCATGTGCTTCTCTCTACTTCATTAATTATAGTATCCAGCCAACAACAACAGAAAAGGAATACATGCTGTACAGCAAGAAGAGAGAAGAACCATTTACAGGATGATATCCTTTATGACAACCAAAAGCAAAACAAATAAGAAAAACATCTTTAAAAAGACATATATAAAACTAACTTGCAGTGATACTTAATATATAATTTTATCAGAGGAAATATACTTAGGTCACAGTTACATGGAAAAACACAAACTATATGAAATTCTAGGATTTCCCCTAGAATATTCAAAATGCTCATCAAAAGTTAATTAGTACAATAAAGATGACCACCATGTGGCTGAATAAACAGAATGCCATTTACTATTTTGTAAACACAGATTCTAAGAATAGAAGCTACAACTAAATATCCAGAAATCTGAATTAAGACATTCTATTTTTGCATACTTGATAAATATAACCATTAAGTGTTTACACAGACTATGAATCCAAGGCAACAGCCTAGAGGATTGTCACAGAAAAGAACAAAATGAACCCATCCCACCAGCGTGAGTACAGTGAGCTACCTATTTTTCTTTTCCCCTGTTCCCCACCCTCATGCAAGGGCCATCTCTTTGGAGCTGAAATATTTTTAAGAGCTCAAGCCCATTCCCTCTGCCCCACCGTGATACAAAGAGCCCAAAGTTGGCACTGGAAAACCTTTCAGATGCTGGTATGATTCTTGATCATTCAACTGGACAGGACCCTCTTCATGGCCTCTCAGGTTCTGACTGCACAATCTCCCTCCCACAGGAGTCAGCACTGTCTCTGAAGCCACAAATGAGGTAACATAAAAAGAATTAGAAGAAGGAGGTATCTGATGAAAAGGCACCTGCAAGTCTAAAGTCCTCTTTGGTGAGAACACTATACATCCGCTGGGGCAGGGCTTTGGAGTACGGGGCGGGGCGGGGCACAGTGGTTCGCAAAATGAGTTCCTGGCCAGCAGGGGGTGGGAAGTCAGAGGCTGAATTCTGCCTTCTTTCTTCTAGGGAGCCCATTCTCTTCAGTTCCTCTTCTGGTGGAGCCATGGCTGCGGCCTTGAATAAAATAAAATGCTAAATTCAAAAGGGATTCAAATGCTGAACTTAAATAGTTTTGAAGGACAGATGAATAAACATTAAAATATACATCAACATGTTCTCTATTACTCAGTAATGCTGTCAAGAAGCACAACATAGAAAAATGCAAGCTTGAAACATTGCATGAGCAGCCAGAAGTAAATAAATTGGTGAAAGAGACAGAAGGGATATTGACTGTCAGGGAATATGCTTTGAAAAGTAAGAGCCATATTCAGATATCTGATGAAAAGGGATAATGGAGCTGCACTGGTTTCTACACATTTCTTTTATCAAGGGCCCAAGTCCAAGTTTGATGTCCTCAGTCCAGTAAGGAGTTATTTCTCTCCAGAGTCCAGAGAGATGATTTTATCTCTATTCTTTCATTCAATTCTCTTTATGGTTCATTCACCAAATTACAACTAGGGGATATTCCTTATTCCCCCCAACAATGATTTTGCTTACTGGGCCACTAATATGATCCAGAAGTGAGAGGTCCATGTAGCAACAGCCCCCCAAAAAGAGAAGTTCTCAATATTAAAGGCATCTTCTACTTTCATTAAAATTTTATAAGATATAAATTCAATTAGGGTCTTCATTTTTAACTGTGATCATTATATTTCTTTAAATCAATACCAGAAGTTTGGGGGAAAATGGAAACATGAAATAATGTTATGCTAAACAGCAGCAAGAAAGGTATGCCAAATCCAGACTGCCAAAGAGGTGGTTAGTCTTAATGACCTTATGAAGTTAGAGGGATGGGAAGGTACAAGAAACTATGAGGGACAAAGGCTATTTTGTTACCTCATCAGAAGATTCAGTCAGCTTGAGAAAGGTGAGAAAAGAAACAGTGATGAAAGTGAAACAAGCAAGATGGTTTAAAAAGGGCTAGACGAGATTTCAAGGTTATTTTAGAGAAAGCATGCACTACATTAAGGAATATGACCCTATTAAAAGAATATTAAGACAGACAGAGTCACACCACATACAACACACCTAGCTGTCAAACAGAGGAGACATATCTCACTATTCAGGCATCTGATGAGCCAATAGGAAGGTACAAAGTGTTATTTAATGGGAAAATGATATAACAAAAATTTTGCTCTTCTATTGAATAAGAAATAAAGATTCTAAAACAAAGTGCCCATAGCTTGAAAACAATACAATGAATTTAAGAATAGGTGTCTAAGTTATTCAATTTAGCAAGACTGAAGCAAAATCCAATCAATCATTAATTTGCTGAATTCCATTTAAATATGTATATATATCTCAAAATATACATATCACATGATCAAATTTATTAAAAATTTAGTTTTAAGGAAGTTTTAAAAATATAAAATTCCCACATGCTATAAAAATTCAGTGAAATTTCATCACAACTTCAAAATGTTAAAATCTTGATTTAATGAGTAAAAGTGACATAAATATTTTATCAGTTCATTATGAAGTTACATGAATAAACTAGCAGTTAGCCAAACATTAAGAGCTGAGTTTAAAAATGTACCAACCAAATGTTTATTTTATGAATTACATAGTATACCAATTCACTACAAACATTCAATACAAGGTCTGAAAGCTTTAAATCTCTTAAAGTTATATATAATGTGTGACAGACATACAATGTAAGTATCCTTTACCAGGGATTAGCTGTTTGCACAATGAAATATAATGGGACTGTTAAAAAGAATGATGTATGTCTATATTTACTGATATAGGAAGATATTTTAACAGTTAAGTGCAAAGCAAGGATAATAAAGTAAATGATATAATATCCTATTTTTATAAAATATACATATATCTATTTATACTATTTAAATATTAAATCTTGACAATGAGCATCAGTGAGTAATGAGATTATGCGATCCATCTCTTTTTCATAAGTCTCTGTGTTGCACAAATTTTTATGATGATACTTATTTTCTAGGGGAAAAAAGCTATTTCCATTTAGGGGAAAAATTTTGCTTAAGTGCCCAAAAACAAGTAGCATTTTTCAGCATTAAAAATATAAATATTTAGATTTTAAAACTTCTTAACACAAAATTTTAAAAAATTGATCAAAGAGGAAAGAGCTTTTTGCAATATGAGAAAAAAAATCACATTGTTGGTAATAAATAAAGAAATCTGCTTGTTTAAGCATCTGGCTAGATAGCTAGCAAAGATAGAGGATATGAAAACAAACTAGATTTTTGGTTTCATGCCAGAGACAAGAGCAAAATAAGAAGGATCTATTTTCTAGGACTCTAATTTATAAGGAAATAAAAACCATTTTTAACTTGAAACCTTAAATTTAGGGAAGTTCCCTAAAAATCTCAATTTTTAGTTTTTGCTATAAAAGCTGGTCATGATCCTGAATCTATTATTAGCTGTACTTTAAACAAACTCAATGGGTATTAGGAACTTGTTAGTTCATGTGTAAAACTCATGAAAGTTCTTTTTCTTATTTGACTCTGAGAATTATACCCTCAACACTGGGTTCATTGTAGTGTCATCACTGTGTCAAGATATGGGGCAACCTATATTTAGTGTACTTCATAACACTTTTATTAGTCTCTAATATTAATAAGCTCTGAAATGAGATTCATCACTGGGATAACAGTGCCTCTTAACCAATAATCAAGATCACTAAGAGAACACAGGGACAAAGTATAACTAGTTTCATCTTCATAAAAATTCAGTTTTAATATTTTTAGAATGTCAGAAGGGACTATTATATTTGTTAAACCTTTACGTTCACTATTATAAGCAAAGATGGTAATTTTCCAAATTGGGCTTTCTTTCTATGCTGAATTTTCATATATTACAATTTCAATAGTCCAAAAAATATGAAATTTTTCTCTGCCTTTTTAGGAAATCTCTAAATTTAGATGTCTTCAGCATTACAAGAATAGAGTTACAATTTGAGCTGAGCTGTGAATCCTTTTGTAGAAAATGTGATTTAAAGATGGTAAAAGTGAACTCTATTCTAATTTTAGCACTGGCCCTGGCTAACTGAGCACTTGACAGTTTTTTTAACAATAGATTCAGATCCATCTTATTTCTGAAATTTACATCCTAAAATATACTTATTATCTTACTTAAACCACTGTAGCAAAGAAAATGGATTTCAAAGACTGAGAAGTCACAGTCAGAGACAATATTTCCTTGATGTTCAAATCCAACGCCTAGGTTTACACTCAGCTGTGTGTGGTGTGGAAGGCAAAACTGCCTCTTACTGAGAAGAGGTCAGGAGAGATGACAGTACAGTAAATAAGGGGGTCTCACATACCCTCTGAGCACTCACAAACAACTTGTGAATAATCCTGCCAGCATATCCTCTTCCTGCACCAATGACTAACACCTCAGGCTGCTCCAAGAGGCAACTCACAAACCTGAAAGAGAGAAGTAGTGAAAGCATGGAAAGCAATCTGCTCGGTTCACGTGGTATCAGTCCTCCCAAATTGATTTTGTTGGCAAATCCTCAAACTGGTATCGACTAAATCTACCAAAACTGGAGTGGAAATTTTATAACAGGATAGACTGACATTTGGAATGAAACACTTGACAATTTTATTGCCTTCTCAAATGTTTTCATAAAAATTTTTAAAAGCCTCTCTGTCAAAGTGTAGGAAGAAATATTCAATCTATCTTTTTCAGCCTAGAAGCTTAGAAAATGCTATACTAAATAAATAGCCATCTTTTTTCTTTTCTTTTGGACAACAGAAACCTAGTTTTATTTATCCAGCAAAGCAGTGATCCGTATTTCTGGACCTTGTCCTTCTGCGTTGTTTCTGTGTGTGTGTGTGTGTGTGTGTGTATGTATATGCCTAAAATATATGTTTTGCTAGGCAAAGTCTCAATTGTAGGCTGTGCCATTATGTGCTGGAAGTACTGCAAGGACAGCAGAGCTAACTTATGGTGGAGGTAAGAGTTACAGGCACAGAGTCCCCATGCCCATACCACCTGCTAACCAATTCACACTGCTATCTTAGAAACGATTCCCTTGATTGGAGCTTATTCTCATTTAACAGGAAGGAATTTTCAAAAGCAAAAAAGGCTAGTAGAAAAATTCACTTGACAAAAGGCATAAAATCCAAATAAGAACTTGTTCAAACCTATAGTAAATAAATGCCTTGTCATATAATACTAATTATTTAGCATAAATAATGCCATTTGTTATGGAACTTTTAAAGCTGATGACAAATTTTTAAAATATAAGTAATTCAAGCTGCTAAATAAGATAACTGGAAGCATTTTCTCTATCAGACATTAAAACAACATTGTCCTTTGAAATACCAACGGCAGAAATGGATAGGGATTCACACTGACAAAGGCTCAACTAGTAATAGTGCCAAGTTGCTTAAAAGGACAAGCCTGCCCCAATCATTTGCTTCATCTGGGAAAGGCCATCTGGTCACTCTTTCAAAACATATTTGGAAGGTACATCAGATGTGCACCTTAGATATCACAAATCTTTTTTTAAAGTAAAACAAATGACAAGGAATAGTGAGCAGAAATATAGTTTCAAAACATTTGCTGAAAGCAAAGCTTGGGGTCACAGAGCTGATAGCTGCTCCACAGGAAACTGCAGACAGCACATCTCTCCAAAAGCAAACAATGAAATCTCTAGAAGTAAGGACTCTGGTAGACCTTTTCTGTAAGTAGGGAGGAACATAAACACCTGGCAAACACTCAGAAATAAAGCCAATGCTTATGCTTATTTCAAACAATATATGAATCCCACAAAAGAATCTCAATATTCTATTAAAATTTTCTCTAAAGAGAGTGGCAGCTTTTCCTATTACAGACAAAACTGAGTTAGCTAAAGTAGCAATTACCTTTCCAGATCTTCCTTTTCCTCCTCTAGTTCACATTTCTCAATTCCGAACTTGGCCTTTAGTGACTGGGCTCTAGCAATTGTAGCTTCCACATTAGTAATTTGATGGATGATTTCCTAACAATGGAAAAAGAGAAGACATACATTGGAAGACAGAAAAAAAGCAAAGCTTTTTTAGATGTATCTTCAAAATAATTATTGCCAAGTGGGGAAAACACTTTGCAAGATTCTGACAGTATATCAAACTTACTTCCAATTTCTTGTCTTCTGGATTGGGAAAGTGCAAAATTTTACTGGAAAGGGATATTATCTGCTTTATAATCTTCTTTACTGAAGAAATGTTTTCCAGACTTTCTATTTTAAAAAATATCAAAGTGATCATTAAATAACTTAGGCAAAATATACTTCCACTCTGAGAATGAACTATTGACTAATCAAATAAGACATTTACCTTCTTCCTTTACCTTGAGCACAGCAGCATGAATCACACAAGGTAACAGGTGTCGAGCAAGGTCTGCAGGTTTTTGTATTGCCAAGTAGTGCAGCACCTGAAGGAGAGGCGCAGTTTCAACATGGTCCGCGCAGGCGCAGGCGTCAAACAATGACTCAGCCAGTTACGTAAGTACAAAATCCAACTGACCACTGAGCTGCTTCATAATGAGAAAGTAGAAAAGGACTCTCCTTTCAGCTCAGTCCCTATTACTACTCATTCAAGTTAGTTACTACACCCAAAGATAGGACTACCAAAAGCAATCACAAGTAGATTCAGTCTTTAATACAGAACCATTTTTAAAACTTCAATCATTATTACATGATGAATACTCTTATGATTTTTTTTCTGCTTAACTACGTAATTCATGCAAATCAGGAAAATACAAAGAGAATAAAAACAATCTATAAAGTACACCATTCAGAGACAGCAGTTGTTAATAGTGCTGCATTTTCATTCCAGGACTTTTTAAGACATAGAACACACATAAAATATTAAGTACACTAATATTAGGTATGTAAACTACTGTTTTGTAACCTGCTTTTCTCACTTAGTATATTTAAACATAGCTAGTGACATTCCACCAATTTTTCTTTGTTTTGTTACTGTTTTTATCTAAAATGGCAATTATTTTCTTATTTTTCTAATTATAAAAATACAGAGAAGAACAATGCAAAAATTCTCCTGACATCTTATTTGCCAAGGAACAACATAATTTTTTGTTTATCCTCTCAGGTTTGTTTCTATGCTCCTTTTCAACACAAGAGATATAAATGCATATATGTTTGTCAAGATTTGCAATTATAAATGCATGTATAGTTGAACAAAAATTCATACTATACATGCTGTTTTGTAACTTGGTTTCTTCACTTAATGATTTATGGTGGATTTTTATTTTTTGGCTTGGAGGATTTGGGTGGTTTAAGACTTTTTTTAAAAATTAAGAAATATACATTAAAAAATACTTATAGTTTATAGTTTAAAGGAAAAATGAGAACCTTTTTGCCTACCACCCAGTTTAATAAACAGAACACTGCCAGTCCTTCTCAAGTCCCTGCTGCGTGCCCTTCCTGATCAAGTCTCCTTCCCTCACCTGACCCCCCCCCCAGGTAATGACTAATCATTTTTTAAAAAAATAGTTTTCGCATATATGTATAGTAGCCCTAAACAATATATTGTTTATGTTTTGCCTAGTTTTGACCTTTTTGGAAATGGGTTGCTTCTGTTTATACTACTTATCGACTTTTTTTTTTTCACTCAGCATTGTTTTTGAGATTCACATATGTTGCTACAGGCTGCGTTTATTCATTTTCACTCCTGTACTAAGAAGTTCCTCTAATAATGATGGGACTTTATTTTTTCCCTCAATTTTTGACTACTGCAAATAATACTCTAATTAATTAATTTCTGGTGCACATGTAGAATAGTTTCTCTAAAGTTTATACCTAAAAATAGAATTAGGATACATACAAGGTAATACCAAATTATTCTGTGAAGTGTTTCAGACTTACACTCCTATCAGTAATAAGAATTCCCATGTTGTACATCCTTGTCAACGTTCACTATTCCAAATTTTATTTTCCTTATTTATTTATTTGGAAATAATCTCAAACTTGCCAAGTTTGCAAGAATAATACAAAATACTTGTATACCTATTACTAACATGTTGCCCTGTTCTAGCACTTGCCACCTGCTTCTTTCTTTCTGTGTATGTGCGTGTGTGTGTGCATAGACACCCACAAGCTTCTTTTAAAAAATAACTTGAGAAAGTTCCATCCATCATGTCCCTTTATCCACAATGATTCAGTGTGTATTTCCTAAGAAAAAAGAATGTTACCTTATATAATCAAAATATAAACTACTTTCATTATATAAATGGAAGTAAAATTAAAACTGAAAAAAATACTTTTAATTTAACGTAGCATCCTTATTACAATTTTGTCATCTAACCAAATGTCTTTTATAACCTTTTCCTACCACCAGTAGAGGAGCTAGTCAAGGATTGTGTGTTGTCTTTAGTTGTCTTTGAACTCAATCTGGAATAGTTTCTTAGTCTTTTTTTTTTTATTATGGCTACTTTTTTATTGCTGTTATCACAGGGAACATGTCCCTGAGGGAATTCTTACACATAGGTTGCATTTCTTTTTAAATCTTTTTAAATTGTATAATATAACATATATTCAAAGCAAAGAAAGAAAAAAGCAATAATTTTCAAAGCACCCTTCAACAAGTAGTTAAGAACAGATCCCAGAGTTTGTCATGGGCTTTTCTGTATATGTGATGTTTTGCACAAAAAAAGTCAATTGTGATAATGTAAAATATATATATATATATATATATATATATATATA